>BPLQ01002918.1:0-10511 GCA_021605075.1 Caerostris darwini
GAGAGAACACTAAAAATTACAACATAAATTCTATTTCTAAGAAAAATAAGTAGTTATTATGATTAACAAATTTTGCACCTTTAAATAAAATACCTTTTTGTTTACAATGTTAAAAAAGTTAACCGAAATCCTGTAAAATAAATGATTAAAATTATCAAAATTATGTTATCCAAATTTTAGCTTATATATCCATCTTTACTGTAAGCAACATTATTTATTTAAAATGTTATTTCATCAAATTATTCCACATTCCCTGACTTCTAAAATAACTTCATGTCCTCATTAAAGAGATATGTTTCTTTGCATAAATATATTTTGTTCGAGATCTCTTGTAAGAATCGCCCTTAAGTTATTTCTGCTTGTTATATGTTACTTTTGCTCTGCCATTCTGAATAAACTTCACATTTTCTTATGGTATTAAAGTCTAGGGATTAGAAAAATGTATAACTGCCGTTTAAAAACATAAATTAAAAACAGTCTATAATTCCAACAGTAATTTTTGAATCATTATCTTACAGACAATAATAATTTATCATACCTATATATTGATAGTTATAATATACAGTAATATTGATAGTTTAAATATACAAATGAGACAAATAAAATGTGTATCACAGTTTAATAAATGGAAATCATAGTAGCTCAAACAAAATTAAAAAATTAATTCAATTATGATTACAGTTTTACAGTTTAAAGTAAAAGTAATCAAGTCCAAAAATTCTGTTCAAAAAAGTATTGGAGGTCTGTACAATAAATTAAGGAAAAAAATCTACTTGTTAGTAAAGTATGTAGATTCTTCGTTCCCGGAAGTGGCCATTATCTTTATTTACCTTTCCACAGAAATGAAAGTTTGATCTATAAGAAAACCGATGAGATATAGAAAAATGTTTTCTTCATCAATTTTCTTCAGATTTATTGCACATAATCCTATTAAAAGTGAATTATCCAATAACAACAATATTACATTCAACAGTTATTTTGTAATAAATTGTAATAATCACGTTCCTGCTCACCCTGTAAGTTTAAACAACAGTTATTTCTTTATATAACAAAAAACAGACAGTCCAGCAGCAGGATTCGAACCTGCGCTCGCTTCAAAAAGACATCTATGCTATGCGCCTCCCATATGTTTCTTAGGTACCTTGAAACACCGTAAGAACTGATTCATCTCATTTAACAAGTAGCTCTTCTTCCCACCATTCAATATACTCTAAATTACCAATAATGGTCGGATTCATCAACTACCACTTTACCAGCGGATTGTCCAATTATAGTGTTACTTCATGTATTTTTTCTTCTCTACTTCATTAGCATTGTAATTCCGCGTTATAAGATCACTGCAAACCTGAATAGCTAGATAACAGGAGGTACATGAAGCGTATTAAAGTCAGATGCGATAACCATTTGGCCATCCTGGACTGCGATTTTCTTAATTTTTTATGTTTTATAGTGTAAAGAGACAGAAAAATAAAAATTATACACATACTTGAAATTCTTTTATAAATGATTGATTTGAAAACTTTCTAATTTTCCAGTTTTAAAAATTTCTTCTAAATTCTTCTAAAGCAAAATTATTTTCAGACATTATATCTAGACATTCAATCACTCAAAACAGAAATCGGACACAATACAAGTTCACAGGATTTTATCATAACATATAACTTAAATATACAAATGAAACGAAAAAAAGAAGTATATCATATTTTGATAAATGAAAATCATTAGCGGAAACAGATATCACAGAGATACGCAACATCATTTCTACTAGATTTCAATCCTGACTATAGCATGGATGTTTGTTAGTGGTTCGGAATCCACTTTAAAATGTAGGTCCTTGTCTGTTTAGCCCTCGTGTCCACAAGATGACAGTAAGCGGCGTAACAAACCAAACTTAGATTTCAGTTCTTCAACTGGTAAGGAAAACACTTTGAGCTTGATATATCTCCAGCATAAAAAATCAAGAGAAGTAATATCAGGAGGCCGTGGTGTCGATCCCTCCCTTCCAATCCGCTGGCCCAGAAGTTTCTCGTCTATGAACTCATGACACCTAGTGAGGAGGTTCTTCATTTTGTTGATAAATAATCCGTGGTAAAATTCTCCTAACTGACGTGCGATGAATAGTTCCAGTAAGTTTAAGTAAACGTTAGAGGTAATGTTTTTTTCATTGAAGAACAAAGGTCTTATAACCTTGTTATACATGAGGCTTCACCACGCATTAACTTTAGGCTTATTTCTCAATATCTGTGCAGAAACATGTGGATACTTTGTTCGTGGAGTTGGCTATTGTCTTTATTTAACATACCTTTCTGCAGAAATGAAAGTTTGATCTATAAGAAAAACCGATAATATATATATATATATATATATATATATTATCGTTTTCATCATCAATTTTCTTCAGGTCTATTGCACATAATTCTAATAAAAATGAATTATCCAATGACAACAATATTGCATTCAACAGTTATTTTGTAAGAAATCTTTATAATCAAGCTCCTGCTCACCCTGTAAGTTTAAAAAAACTGGTATTTCTTTATATAAGAAAAAAATATACAGTCCAGGAGCAGGATTCGAACCTGCGCTCACTTCGAAAGCGAATCAGATATATATGCTATGTGCCTCCCATATGTTTCTGAGGTACCTTGAAACACATGATGAACTGATCCATCACATTTAACAAGAAAGCTCTTCTTCCCTCCACTCAGGTTACACTGAATAACCAATAATGATTGGATTTATCAATTACCACTTTTCCAGCGGATTTCCCAATTATAGTGTTATTTTATTTATTATTTCTTTTCTACTTAATTATTATCGATATGCCGTGTTATAAATTAACTGCAAACCTTTATAATAATATAAATAATCTTTATAATAATAAATATTAATCTTTATAATAAATTTTTATAATTAAGCTCCTTCTCATCCTGTATGTCTAAACAACAGTTATTTCTTTATATAACAAAAATTAAACTCTAGTCCAGGAGCAGGATTCGAACCTGCACTCACTTCGAAAGCAAATCAGATATCTATGCTATGTAACACCCCTATGTTTCTGAGGTACCTTGCAACACATGATAAACTGATCCATCACATTTAACAAGTGGCTCTTCTTCCCTCCACTCAGGTTACACTGAATTACCAATAATAATTGGATTCATCAATTACCACTTTCCCAGCGGTTTGTCCAATGATAGTGTTACTTTATTTATCATTTCTTTTCAACTTAATTGGAATCTAAATGTCGAATTATAAGCTCACTGCAAACATGAATGGCTAGATACTGGGAGGTACTAAAGCACATTGAAGTCTGATGCTATAACCATTCGGCCATCCTGGACTACCATTTTCTATGGATTTTATATTTTTATAATGTAAAGAGACAAAAAATTAAGAAAAATTATACCAAACCAGAAATGCTTTTATATATGATTGGTTTGAAAACTATTTAATCTTCCAGTTTCGAAAGAAGTCTTCTGAAACCAAATTATTGCCAGACATTAAATCTAGACATGCAGACACTCAAAACAGAAATCGGACACAATACAAGTTCACAGGATTTTTTCATAACACATACCTTAAATATACAAATGAAACGAAAAATGGAAGTATACCATATTTTGATAAATGAAAACATTAGTGGTAACAGATATCGCAGACATACACAACATCTTTTCTGTTAGATTTCAGTCATAACGGTGGCAGGGATGTTTGTTAGTGGTTCGCAATCAACTTTAAACTGTAGGTCCTTGTCTGTTTAGCCCTCGTGTGCACAAGATGACAGTAAGCGGTGTAACAAACCAAACTTAGATTTCAGTTCTTCTATTGGTAAGGAAAACACTTTGCGCTTGATATATCCCCAACATAAAAAAAAATCAATAGAAGTAATACCAGGACGCCATGGTGTTGATCCATTCCTTCTAATCTACTGACGCAGAAATTTCTCGTCTAGGAACTCATGAAACCTAGTAAGGAGGTGCTTCACTTCGTTGATAAATAATCCATGGTTGAAATTCGTCTAATTGGCGTGCGATGAATAGCTCCAGTAACTTTAAGTAAACGTGAAGGTAATGTTTTTTCATTGAAAACAACGATCTAATAACCATGTTATGCATGAAGCTGCACCACACATTTACTTTAAGACTGTTGCTCACCATAAGATGTGGATTCTTTGTTCCCGGTGATGTCCATTGTGTTTATTTACCTTTCCGCAGAAATGAAAGTTTGATCTATAAGAAAAGCCGATTGAATATATATATAATCATTTTCATCATCAATTTTCTTCAGGTCTATTGCCCATAATTCTGTTAAAAGTGAATTATCCCATTACTACAATATTGCATTGAACAGTTCTTTGTAATAAATTTTCATAATCAAGCTCCTGCTCATCCTTTAAGTTTAAATAACAATTGTTTCTTTATACAACAAAAATTAATCGAAGGAGCAGGATTCGAACCCGCGCTCACTTCGAAAAGTGAATCAGATATCTATGCGTCTCCCATATATTTCTGAGGCACCTTGAAAGACATGATGAACTGATCTATCGCATTTAACAAGTAGCTCTTCTTCCCACCATTCAGGTTACACTAAATTACCAATAATGATCGAATTTCTCAATTACCACTTTTCCAGCGGATTGTCCAATTACAGCTTCACTTTTTTTTTATTGCTATTTTCTACTTAATTAGACTCTGACCGCCGTGTTATAAATGAACTGTAAACCTGAATGGCTAGAAAACAGGAAGTACATGAAGTGCATTGAAGTCCGATGCCATAACCATTCGGCCATCCTGGACTACGACTTTTTTTGGATTTTATGTTTTTATAGTGTAAAGAGACAGAAAATTAAGAAAAATTATACACAAACCTGAAATTCTTTCCTATATGAATGGTTGAAAAAATGTTTACTCTTTCAGTTTCGAAATAATTCTTCTACGGGTAGCAAAATTATTTCTGGGCATTATATATTTAGACATGCAGTCACTCAAAACAGAAATTGGGACACAATACAAGTTCTCGGGATTTTTTCATAACATATATTTTAAATACACAAATGAAACGAAAAAAGAAGTATATTATATTTTGATAAACACAAATAATACTAACTGAAAAAAATTCAAATATTAATGTAACTATGATTACAATTTAAAGTAAAAGAAATCAAGTTAGAAAATCTGCTCAAAAAAGTATTGGAACACTGCCCAATACATTAAGGAAAATATATGAACTTGATAGTTGATATCTTGTTGCCCCCCCCCCTCTTACACTTTATGACATTTTGCAGTCTATTTGGCATGGATTTGGTCGATTTTGCGCAAAATGATCAGTTAATTTTGGCCCAGTTTTCGATCAGATGTTTTCTTAATTCCTGCTTGTTAGAAATACTGTGTTCATTGATTTTAGCTATAAATAATCCACACATGTTGAATGAGTTTAAAGTGTGGACACTGGTCTTAATCACACACGGACAGCGATAGAGGACCCGTAACTGCAAATATTAACAGCATGTTTTGAGTCGTTTTCCTGGTACAATTAAAAATATTTTGAGTTTCCCAAGTTGCTCGATCTATGCTTTAAATTTCTCTTGAGAATATTCAAATTTATTCATTCATTAAGTATAGCTCCCCACACCAGAGTTTGCCATGCAATCCCAGATTAATTGGCAGTAACTTCCATATTTTACATTAAGACTCAAATGTTTCATATGATGAATTTGCAATGACAAACGTGCATGTCCAGGATGGCCTAGTGATTATGGCATCGGTCTCCAATGTCCTTTATGTACCTGCTAGCCGTTAGAGAATCATGTATTTTAAATTATTTGCTGCGTGTGCGAGTATAAATTTCATTAAAAGGTAAAGCTTTAAACAAAAATATCGAATAAGAAAACCCTAGATTCGTTGAACTTTGATCATAAATCCAATTAGATGTTTGTAATAGGTTAGCCCGACTGTAGTCGGCAAATTCGTGGTCACTTCAGAACTGTTTTCCGCATAGTTTGTTATGAGTTGTTATGCTTGTTGTTATTCAGACTCGAGTGAGGCACATTTGGCAAGTTTGGATCAAAAAGGCACAAAAAAAAATCAAAAGAGGTCATGTGATAACAGACATATTTAAGCATTACATGAAAACATGACGTAATAGCGTTTCTTCTTCAAAATAATGTGTAGATATTCCCACAGTGCACACAAATTTTCCAGAACTGAAAATGTATATGAGTGTAAACACCAGTTTTTTTTATATATTAAAATTGAAAGGCAGTCCAGGAGCAGGATTCGAACCTGCACTCACTTTGAAAAGCCAATCAGATATCCACGTCATGTAATTTCCATCAACAACCTCGAAACATTTAAAGAATTACATTTCACCAGTACTCCTATTTACCTGCATTCACGATGCTTGATATTACCGAGAAGCAACGGATTTGACAATTACCAAACGTTTAATGGATTCAACAACTGCACCTCAAGCTTACTATTTAATTTAGGTTAGTTTTTGTCCGGGTCGTTAAATATCTTCTAACAACGGTATATGTTAACAAACTACCTGACAGAATGCACATGAAAAGGATTGAAGTCTGATGCCATAACCATTCGGCCATCTTGGACTCCTACAGCTTCTAAATTGCTTATATATTTTGTGGGGGTGAGAGTATTAATTTCCTGTTTTTCCTGTTAATACAGAAAATTAAAAACAAAATTAATACAAAAATTAATTTAAAAATGTTTGATTTGATCAAAATTTTAATGCTCCAATTTAGAAGGAATTCTATTATGAATAGCAAAATTATTCCTAGGCGTTACATCTAGACATATTAATTTTTCTACCTTTAAAATTTTACACAATAGTTGTTTTTCAACATTTTAGTTGAATAATTTAGGGAAAAAGTTTAATTTTTTTTCTTGGAATCGTCTAGGAACAATAACATTGAACAGTTATTTTGTAATATTTTTTTTATAATCAGGCGGCTGCTCATCCTGTATGTCTAAACAACAGTTATTTCTTTATATAACAAAAAGTAAACGATAGACCAGTAGGAGGATTCGAACCTGCGTTCACTTCAAAAAGCGAATGAGATATCTATGCAATGTGTCTCCCACATGTTTCTGAGGCACCTTGAAAGACATGCCGAACTCATCCATCACATTTAACACGTAGCTCTTCTTTCCACCATTCAGGTTATACTAAATTACCAATAATGATAGGATACATTAATTACCACTTTTCCAGTGGATTTTCTAATTACAGTGATACTATATCTATTATTTCGTTTCTACTTAATTAGGAACACCATGTCGTTTTATAAGTTAACTGCAATCCTGAACGGCTAGATAACAAGAAGTACATGAAGCGCATTGAAGTCTGATGCCATAACCATTCAGCCCTCCTGGACTGCGGTTTTAATTGGATTTTATGTTTTTATAGTGTAAAGAGACAGAAAAGTAAGAAAAATTATACAGAAACCTGAAATGCTTTTATATATGATTGGTTTGAAAATTTTTTAATTTTCCAGCTTCGAAAGAATTCTTCTAAAGCAAAATTATTTCCAGATATTATATCTAGAAATTCAGTCACTCAAAACAGAAATCGGACACAATACACAGGATTTTTTCATAACAAATAATTTAAATATACAAATGAAACAAAAAAAAGAAGTATGTCATATTTTGATCAATGAAAATATTTAGCGGTAACAGATATCACAGAAATACACAACATCTATTATTCTAGATTTCAGTCTTAACGGTGGAATGGATGTTTGTTAGTGGTTCGGGATCCACTTTAAACTGTAGGTCCTTGTCTGTTTAGCCCTCGTGGGCACAGGATGACAGTAAGCGACGTAACAAACCAAACTTAGATTTCAGTTCTTCAACTGGTAAGGAAAACACTTTGAGCTTGATATATCCCCAACATAAAAAATCAAGAGAATTAATACCAAGACGCCATGGTATTGATCCATCCCTTCTAATCTACTGACCCAGAAATTTCTCGTCTAGGTACTCATGAAACCCAGTGAGGATGTGCTTCATTTTGTTATAAATAATCCGTGGTGAAATTCTCCTAATTGGCGTGCGATGAATAACTCCAGTAAGCTTATGTAAAAGTTAGAGATAATGTTTTTTACATTAAGAACAATGGTTATATAACCTTGTTATGTATGAGGCTGCAACACATATTAAATTTCGGAGCGTTTCCCAGTGCCTGTGAAAAAACATGTGGATTCCTTGTTCCCGGAGGTGACCATAGTATTTATTTA
Source organism: Caerostris darwini (assembly GCA_021605075.1). Taxonomy (NCBI): domain Eukaryota; kingdom Metazoa; phylum Arthropoda; class Arachnida; order Araneae; family Araneidae; genus Caerostris; species Caerostris darwini. Next base: position 8,258 of record BPLQ01002918.1, read on the forward strand.
CCATTCCGCAGAAATGAAAGTTTGATCTATAAAAAAACCCGATGATATATATATAATTGTTTTCATCATAAATTTTCTTCAGATATATTGCAAATAATCCTATTAAAAACGAATTATCCAATAACAACAATATTACATTCAACAGTTATTTTTTAATAAATTTTTATAATCAAGCTCCTGATCACCCTGTAAGTTTAAACAGCAGCTATTTCTTCATATAACAAAATTTAATTTGCAGTTGAGGAGCAGGATTCGAACCTACGCTCACTTCGAAAAGCGAATCAGATATCTATGCTATGTGTCTCCCATATGTTTCTGAGGCACCTTGAAAGACATGATGAACTAACGTATCGCATTTAACAAGTAGCTCTTCTTCCCACCATTCAGGTTACACAAGATTACCAATAATGATTGAATTCCTCAATTACCACTTTTCCAGCGGATTGTCCAATTATAGTCTTACTTATTTTTATTGCTTTTTTCTACTTAATTAGAATCTGACAGCCGTGTTATAAGTGAACTGCAAACCTGAATGGCTAGAAAACAAGATGTACATGAAGCGCATTGAAGTCTGATGCCATAACCATTCGGCCATCCTGGACTGCTATTTTATTTGGATTTTACGTTTTTATAGTGTAAACAGACGTAAAATTAAGAAAAATTATACGCAAACCTGAAATTCTTTCATATACACTGTGTGAAAAAAGTAGAAGGACAGTCATTTTTTTTTGTACAATATGCTTTTATTTTACTGCTTTTGATCTGATTTTTATAGAGAGTTGTTTTATTAGAGTTTTAATTTACGTTAAGTGAAAGTTAAATGAGATTTTTTTATTTACCATCATTTTAACTTAGGAATGCAATACTTAATAACTTTGTGTGTGTGAAAAAAGTAGAAGGACACATTCAAAAAATCTATTTAGAAGCTGCTGGAAAGTTTATAGGTAAGTGTTTTTTTTCTCTTTTAATTCCTTTTTAACAAGAATAAAATATTTAGCTAGAAATTCATAGTTTTTATTGGTTTTAGGATGCCCAGAAGAATACCCTTAAGTAAGTTTCAGAAGGGCCAAATAGTTGCCTATAAAAATGAAGGCAAAGGTGTGAGAGAGATAGGACTGATTCGTAGCTGCCGTGCAAATACTGTTTCGAACTTCATAAGAAACCCTGAAAGTGACAGAAGAAAAAAAAAGACAGGAAGACCAAAAAAACTCACCCAACGTGATCAACGAAAAATCATTCGTGAACTCAAAAAGACTGGTGGAAGTGTCGGCAAGGCGCAATTTCAATCAAGAATTACACATGTAACCAGAAGAACTGTCTATAACTACATAAAACGCTCAAAAAAGTTCGTCTTCAAAAAACGGATGCACCATCCGAAGTGGAATGAAGGACACATGAAGAACCGACTGCAGTGGGCTAAAGACCACATGTCCTGGAGCTCAGAATGGAACTCCGTTATATTTTCCGATGAGAAAAAATTCAATTTGGATGGTCCAGATGGTTATCAGCACTACTGGCACTGTCTTGGTATTGAAGAAGAAACTTATTCTACTCGACAGATGGGAGGAGGTGGTTTAAGGGTATGGTTAGCAGTTGGCTATGGAGGCAGGACAAGTTTAGTCTTTCTAAATGGTAGACAGAACCATACAGACTACATCCAGACTCTAAACTCAAATCTTCTGCCATATGGCACTGAGTTAGGAGGAGATGACTGAATTTTTCAGCAAGATGGAGCCTCATTTCACACTGCAAATGGTGTTAAAGATTGGTTTGCAGCAAACAATGTTCGATTTTTACATTGGCCTGCTAAAAGTCCTTATCTCGACATTGTAGAGAACATATGGGCAATGATTGTATGTCGTGTTTACAAGGGTGGAAAGCAGTTTAAATCTGTAGCTGAGCTGCAGAAATCATTAAACTTTGTATGGGACAATTTTTGCCAAACAAAAATTCAATCTTTATACAGTTCGATGCCAAATAGGATCTTCGAAATAATTCGACCCAACAGGAAAATAATTCCATATTAATTTATATAGTACACCTCTTTTTTAGAAGTGTCCTACTTTTTTCACTGATCATGAGATCATCAAAACCAATTTTTTTTTATTAAGTATACATTTTTTTTAATTGTATACTTTTTTGTTTTGTCTAGATACAGGTATCTGCATGTAAAAACGTTGTGAATAAATTAATTGTTTAAAAAATGCGTCATTATTCATTTATCAAAAATAATCTAATGTCTTTCTACTTTTTT
>BPLQ01002919.1:0-79718 GCA_021605075.1 Caerostris darwini
TCTGTTTAAGTTATTCATGTGAAGAGGTTTGACGTGATGATGACCGCACGACGAGTATTAACAGACTTTGAACGCGGAATGTTAGTTGGAGCTAGACGCATGGGTCATGCCATTTCGGAAATCGTTTGGGAATTCAACATTCCCAGATCCACTGTGTTAAGAGTATGCCGAGAGTATGAAATTTCAGGCATAACATCCCACCATGGACAGCGCAGTGGTCGACCGCCTGCACTTAACGACCGAGACCAGCGACGTCTGCAAAGAGTCGTAAATTCTAACAGACAAGCAACACTGCGTCAAATAACCGGAGAAATCAATGTGGGACGTACAAGGGACTTGTCTGTTAGTACTGTGCGGAGAAATTTGGCTTTCTTGGGCTATTCCAGCAGAAGACCGACTCGAGTGCCTTTACTGACAGAACGACATCGCTTGCAGCGACTCTCGTGGGCACGTGAGCATATCGGTTGGTCCCTAGATGAATGGAGAACCGTGGCCTGGTCCGATGAGTCACGATTTCAGTTGGTAAGAGCTGATGGTAGGGTTCGAGTGTGGCGCAGACCCCACGAAGCCATGGACGCAAACTGTCAGCAAGGCACTGTTCAAGCTGGTGGTGGCTCCGTAAAGGTGTGGGCTGTTTTTTCATGGCATGGACTTGGTCCTCTGGTGCGACTGGACCGAACATTGACTTTAAATGCTTATGTTCAGCTACTTGGAGATCACTTGCAGCCATTCATGGACTTCATGTACCCAAACAACGATGGGATTTTTATGGATGACAATGCGCCATGTCACCGGGCCACAACTGTTCGCGATTGGTTTGAAGAACATTCTGGACAATTCCAACGAATGATCTGGCCACCTAGATCGCCCGACATGAATCCCATCGAGCATTTATGGGACATCATCGAGAGGTCTGTTCGTGCCCAAATCCCGCACCATCACGCCACAATTATGGACGTCTATCGAGACAGCATGGCTGAATATTCCTGCAGAAGACTTCCAACGACTGGTTGAGTCCATGCCACGTCGAGTTGCTGCACTTCGCCGGGCGAAAGGAGGGCCGACACGATATTAAGAGTTATCCCATGACTTTTGTCTCTTCAGTGTATATATTCGTCAAATGCATTTGAAATACAAATTACAGGAATTAAAAATATTAAAATTTCATTCATTTAATAAAAATTTTATTTCTTTATTAGAAATGAAATTTTATGCAGAAAAAAAGGAAAAGTGTATATTTTTAAAAAGTGTATTTAAAAAAAAAAAAGACCAAAAATATAAAAAATGAAATAACATTATTACATGAAGTTCCTATATTTTTTAACTTTATATTTTACTAAATGCGAAAATAAGTTTGAGCAACAATGTTTTTGAAAAGAAAATATATACTGAGGTTTAATAATAAAAGGAAGTGCTCATAAATTTTCCTTTTTTAGAAATTTATAAAAATTACAATAAATTTTAAACCATTAGTTTTGTATTAAAAGAGGTCTTATCGACTATTGATTCCGAAAATTTAAAAAATCAAGGTAGCTGCTAGAGCAAATACGAAATTGATAAAAAAAATATCTTCAAAAGAAAATAATACTTCTCCTTCCAAAAAGGTTATCATATTTTTGGGGATTTCAGGTTTCGTTTCCATTAAATATTTTTGTAATAGTTATCTAGCTAAAATAAGCCATCATGTAAATTATGAACATGGTGGTCACCAGATTTTAATTGCTGTACAACTAAACATGGTATTGACATGTCTCAAAGCGTAAAAATCCGTAAATAAGGAAGTGAAAAAAAAAATTATAAAATAAAATGCTTATAAATAAACATGGATAAAAAATAAAGACAAAATAAAATAAGATGCTTATTAAATGCATTTCATTGATATTTTTTAAAATGTGTCAATCTACTATAAGGATTAAAAAATACAACTTTTGTTTTTATCTATCAAATTTGTATTATCTTTGACAATTTTTGCTTAATAGATAATAGAGTTATAACAAATAATTCAACAATTTATTTATATTAAATATTATGTAAGGTAATTTATTTATATTAAATATTATGTAAGAAATGCAATTCTTAGAATCTCCTGTCTCCACTATAAATTCATTACACGTACATTTTGAGGTTAGTCGTTATTAATTTAACATTAAAAAACTATTATTAAAAAACTAAAAATTATTTAAAAGACATTCTAATAATGAATATTTCATCTTTGTTAGTTTTTGCTCTTTTAATAGAGAAAAAAAAATGTTATGCAATATACAATTCCATTCATACATTTAAAAAATGTCTTTTATTTAAACATTTCTTTTTAAAAATTTAGAGACATTTATTTTCCACAGTTCTAAGTAAAATTGAAATCTTTTATAATTCGTCCATCAAATATTTACTGTAATGTTCCTAAAACTTTTTAGAATAATTAGAACAGTTTAATAATGTTAACAAAACAAACAGTTGAAACAAAAGCTTTTTTTGTGTTTGATTTTCTGAAAATAAACATTTATTGCTACATATATAACTATTTCAGTTATATAAATTGTAGAAATAATTGGTTGGAGATCGCATAGTATAGTTTCTCTAGTACACATCTATTTTCATTAGATCTAAGAAAAATTTAAATCTTTTATATTTAATCTTTGCAATAACTATTGAAAAGCTCCTATAATTTATTTTTTAATTATAATAATTTAATGAAGGCAAAAAAATTTGTTGAAACAAGAATGTTTTTTCTTTTAATTTTCTGAAATATTTTTTTTATTTATTAAACTTTTTAAATCTGATTAAGTAATATTAGACATGAAAACTTATTCCGGTATGAAAAATTTTCTCAACAAGAAAGATCAATTATATTTACATACATTTAATTATAAATTACATTTTTTGTCATATTATGAATATTAACTGGGAATTTTTTATATTCATATTAATAGCTGAAGTAATTGATAAATAAATTCACATATGATTAATTAAAGTTCATAAATTATTTGAATTTTTTTTTCTGACACGATATAAAGTTTGTATTTGTTTCTTATATAATATTATTTTCTGTCTATAGATAATAGGAAAAAAAAAAAATAACTGAATTAAAGAAATTATCTTGTTTTTTTTTCTCCACATATATAAATTCATTAAAAAAATATAATTTGAAAATATTCTAAAAAATAACAAAGCAGTATTTATTTTAAATAGTTTCTCATTTTAGAAGGAAATAATTTTACTTATCCTTAATGTTGGTACTAATTGTTGTATCTCTGATATTTGCAGTTAGTTTAGTTGCAATGCAAATCTATGTATGTGCATGCAGGATGGTGGTGAACTTAAATAACTATTAAACTAACTATATTCTCCATTAAGAACGATAATAAATTTAAATAAATATCAATTAATAAACTTTTAAACTAAAACATCAATTGACAATAAGATCTGCATTAACTAACTTCGCAAATATTCTATCAAACTAATCCCTTTAAAATTTAATTAAATTATACAACGCGCTTAAATTATATGCGCGTTTGACATGTGTTGCATTAAGCATTTTAGTGGTTTATTTAGATATTGGACATGTTGTTAGAAATTGGGATTATGAGAGAAAATAATGTGAAGTAAGGTGTCCTGTTTCATGGAATATTAATGCTTTAATCTGCAATTGCTGGATTGGAATTTGAATTTTACTAGGAAAATTTGCGATTTCAGATTTTTCAGGTTGTAGGATAAATTTCCGTGTTTTGCACAATTTGGTGATTTCAGGAAAACTAATTTGAAGATTTAAGAAATCTTTTTCGAGACTTTTATCACTGCTGAATAAAAAAAATTCCATCTGGATATAATAAATATCCAGTATGAGCGCGGATGTTGCCAAATGTATTAAACATGTAGATCGTGAATAGGAAAACATTCGGACCAGAGACTTCTTGTGCAAGGGGAAAATAATTTCATCGAAACGTTAAATGGACAAATTCAAATTACTGATGAAATTAAAAATCTCTGAATGTCTATAGATATCATTATAACAACTCCTAAGATTTTATATGGAATAACGTCTGTCCAAACATCGTAGGCCGAAGAAATGTCTCATTTAAGCAGAAATAAATAATTCTTGTCGTTGTAAACTTATCTTGTGAACAAGTAATATAAAAAAAAAAATTTTAAAGTCAATTGCTATTTTTTTTCCCTATATTGCAGAAAGATCTTTACAAATAAATTTAAAATTTTTCTCTTACATCTGGCGCCATCTATTATTAGATACATGCAACTTAAATCTAAAAAAATATATAATTAATTAATTAAATTTAATTAATGAATTAATATTTGAAAAAACTGTATTAACATCAAGTGTCATCCACTACAAGTTCAAAAAAATGTATTTGATTTTGAGTGGATGAAAAAAAAATATTTTATGAACGATTAAAAATTTGAACAATATATATATAGAGAGAGAATGTGAGCTAATAGTAGGAATTGAAAAAGAAGTGACAACGAATACATACAATCCTAAAACATTTTAGTGCTTGATGAATAAATACAGAATGATAATGATGGAAAATGAAAAAATCTCTTAAGTGATATCGGTTGAAAACTTTTGCTTAAGACAGAAGTTATGGCTTCGGTAAATATCCATCGGTAAAAATCTACAAAAAATATAAAATAATGTGAGATCAATTCATCGATGGTTATTAAATTCTGTAGGCTTCTATAAATATTGTATGAGTTTAATGTTAAAAAAATTTGAAGAGCGTGCATTAATTCTGCTTACATTCACTTTCTTAATAACATTCTTGTAGATTAATTTCATTTTATAGTAGTTTAAATAGTACCTTCTTATGAAAAAATTGTTTTTACAAATATATGAGTTTTAATGAAAGTCATTGACTTTTTTCACAAATTCTTCTAAGTTCATTAATAATACAAATTCGTTAATTATAGATCACAATATTTAAATTCCGGAAAAGAGTCAGGAGTCGGAATTGTAAGTAAAAAAGCAAGAATAAGAAAATACCCGATTCGGGTGTGTGTGTGTGTTTTTTTAGGGGGGCGGATCCCCTTTCTCCCACCCGGATGTAACTGATACTTTCTACTAATATATTAGTATGCAGTCACAAATATAGTGTTTAATGTTTTAAATCGTTTAGGATCCTTTAATGGTAAAATGTTTAATTTTGAACCTTTTCGTTTCAATTTGCAATGATTTGTAGATGGCATTTATGTTATATATAATGAATACGATAAAAATCCTTCAAAAAGATCAGAAATAATTTGATAAACGTCCGCCTGCGATACAGCAGGAAATTGTTGTTGATTCAGTCAACTCAAAATCCTGATTAAAGTTCTAGATGTCATAATCGAGATAAAGAAATTAACGACTCATCATTATATATTCAAGATCTATTGAAGAAATAAGTAATAAAACACGTTCACCAAGGATTAATTGAAAGTTATATATACATTTTTTTTGTAATTTTGATTTAACCTTCAAATAAAAAAAATATTAATCTTAATTTTAAAGAAAAAAATGAATTTAATAGAAAAATTCCTATCACTATTATCTATGTTATTTTATTCATCTGAAATTTATATCTGCTTTTATCCTTTTTTTTTTCAATTCCTACTATTAGTTCCCAATCTCCCTATATACATTTATATATCTTGTTCACATTTTCAATTGTTAATAAAATACTTTTTATTCATTCACTCAAGTTCTAATACATTTTTTTAAACTTGTAGTGGATGACACTGGATGTTAATATAGTTTTTTCAAATATTAATTCATTAATTAATTTTAGTTTTATATGGGAGAAAAACATGTCTCTTATATAAGATATTTTCCAGGATATAGCAGGATATTAGCAGGATATATATTTAGGAATAAATACAGTCAGTAACGAAGAGTGTAGATAGGTGGAAAAAAATTTCTTTTTCAGATTCTTTTTTTTATTCTGAGTTCTAGTATGACACAAAAAGGGATCAAAATGGAAAATGAAAGATGCGAATAAATTAGTGACTCTCTATAAAGATGGAAAGACTTTTGTATTGTGTGAGTTCAAATACATTTTTTTTGAAGAGTGAGAAGCACTGGATGTCAATACAGTTTTTTAAAATATTAATTCAGTAATTAAATATAAAAAATGAAGGTTTGAAAATTATTTAGATAAAGGACTTTCTGAAAAATATTTATAAAGGACTTTCTGCAATATAGTGAAAAAAAAGTAGGAATTGACTTAAAATTTTTTTTTTATCTTACTTGTTTTCGTCTGAATTGGAATAGGCCAAACAAATGTATAAATGGAAAATTGTTTGTGTTTTATTCTAAAATATTAACTTTTATAACACTAGGAAAACATTAAAAACTTGCTTACTACGCTTTCAAATTCCAGCTAAAAATTATTAGTATGAATTACAAGAATGGTTGAGCAACATTCGAGGAAAAGTTCCTGACACATCCACAAATCCAGAATTACCTATATATAAAACTGGCAAGTTTAAAATATTAATCATTTGTTCCACAGATTTTCACAGATAGCAGCAGACTTTTTAACCAAAGAAATTACGATCAATATGGCAAGTAAGTGCTTGCTTAAATATTTATTTTTAATTTGTTTTAATATTCTGCAATTTTGGAAATTTAATTGAAATTTATACTTTTTTTGTAAAAATTATTTTGTGATTTTATGAAAGTTATAAACTTTTCTTATTTTATTATTTTAAAATAGATGACAAACATATACTATTTGTGTGGTATATGAAACATATAATAAATTTTTTATCATAGAAGAAATTATGTAATAATTTTTAAAATTACGCGTGTTTTCATACAGTATTTGTTTTGTAAATATTATTTAAGGATATTCTAACATTTATTTTTAAAACGTTTTCTGCCGATAGAATTTTTTTTGCGTAAGAAACATTTGTACTTAATAGTATAAGCTGACTATTAACCCTTATTTCTTAACTTTAAATTTTTTTTTTAAATTCATAGATTTAACTTTTTTATAATATTTCCTTTCCCTGTGATAGATGTTTCTGTCTTGTTTGCTAAAGCATGTTTTGTTTTTGTTAGTTGTGTCATCAATACTTCTGTTAGTTATTTGTCATATGTATATAAATAGTTTCGCCTACTATGAAGTATTTTATTTTAATTAAAAGCTTTTCTGTGTCCCATTTTTTAAGTTATTTATACTCTCAACCTACCAATGATAATTTAAACTTTCCAGAGATACGTTAGAGGATAAAATAATGTAAAATAATTATCATTTTCAGGAAAATTAATTTCAAGAAATACTTTTTGTCGTTTATTTTGTTGAACTTTCCTGTTTCAATTTTAATTTGTTTAGCCATAGTATTTTTGACAAGTAATGTCTCTGTTGTATATCCCAGCTGCTATAATAAAGATCTTTAAAAAATTGCATGGCAAAGAAACAACACTTACAGAAAATTTAATGAACAAAAAAATCACAAAGCAACTGTTCATAATAAATGCGCACCAAAATTCAAAAATACTTATTAAAGTCTTTGTAACTACAGAAATTCAAAAACATGAAACAGTATTAAATTATTTTTGTATGAAATATAGCTGTAATGAAAGTCATACGAAATATTTTAATTCGGTTTTTTTTTAAGGTTTTTGTTTTTCAGATTTATTTATGTTATTTCCTTATTTACAGCGAATGATTGCTTACTGTATAAGAAATGTAAATCCTTTCAAGAATTGTGAAGAATTTCAAGAATCAAGAATTTTCAGAATTGCGCAAAAATTAACCGTACAAATCTGAACAAATTTTTCTAATATATAAAATATTTCAGAAAACTATTTCGGTTTCATCATTTCAGAAATACCTTAAAAGCCTTTAGTAATTGAGAGAAAATTCTATTAAATATAAATATATTTATGTACTTTTAATTTTTGCCGATTCTTCTACCATAATTTTGATTTCTTTTGATAAAAAATTAACAATTCTATTTTACTTTTGTTACTGTGGGCGGATTTTCGTTCACAGTTAAATGCTGCATGAGGCCCAGCAATGTCTGATAAAAAAAAGTTAGATGACAGGATTTATGGCCAAAAGAAAATTAATTCTAATGTGAGAGCTGCTTTTTTATAGGGTTCGCTGTAGTGTAACGTTTTGTTGGTACTTTTTGAAGTTTCCTGTGCTATTCTATGTTTATTTTTACAAAACAGAAGCTTTTTTCATATAAGTTTAAATAAAAATAACAAGTAATATAAAAAAAAAAATTAAAGTCAATTCCTACTTTTTTTTCACAAAATTGCAGAAACGTCCTTTACAAATAAAGCTGAAATTTTCCGTTTACACCTGGCCCCATCTATTATTACATACGTGCAACTTAAAACTAAAAAAAAGTAAAATTAATTAATTAAATTTAATTAATGGATTAATATTTGAAAAAAACTGTATTAATATCAAGTATCATCCACTACAAGTTCAAAAAATGTATTTGAATTTGAGTGGAGGAATAAAAAGTATTTTATTAACGATTAAAAATTTGAACAAGATATATATATAGGGAGATCGTGAGCTAATAGTAAGAATTGAATTATGAGACATGATTATAATAAATAATCAAAGACCTACAAGTTTTTTTTTTGAAATGATTTTTAACATGCATCATGTTACGGTATCAAATGTATATTAAGTTATTTCTAGAAATTATATTCATTCCTAAATAATAATAATAATTAGCTATGAATCATAATACTCTTACATACATTTTTATTGTATTATTTCCTTCAACCCACAGTAACCAAGAAAAAGAATACCTGTAAAGAGGAAGCACAGGATTCTGGGACAATAAACTATCGCTTTCTGCGGGAATGTCGGAGAGAGATTCGGAAGAGAGACAGAGCAAGATACATGAGGAACCAAGCAAGGAATCGACTTTTTTCCATGGTTTACGCAAACTTGTTCTTAGTTTTGGCCACAACCATCGTATGTCTTTACGTGTATTTCAAGTGTAAGCAGATAGCAATGGAAAACGCGCCTTCATTCAAAGTTCCGAATTTCAACATTCCTGATACGAAATCTGGTAAACATCTGCCAGACGCTAAAGCTGCAAGCAACTTGACCCATGGAAATGTGGCTTCAACCATCGTAAGTCATTTCGTACATTTGCAGTACAAGCAGATAATGAGGGGTAACGCTACTGCTCTCAATGATCAGAATATCGACATTTCTGATGTGAAATCTGCGAAACATTTGCCTAACGCTAAATCTGCAAGCAACTTAACCAATGGAAATGTTAATCTTCTTACTTTTTCTTACAGAATTGAAAATGAGGACTTTATTTTAAAGCACATCTGCATAATTTCTGTTATATTATTGATAATTTCCATAGCAATTGTACCAATTGTTGCATATAATAATAATGAGGATAATGCTATTTATAATGATTTAATGTAAAGAGTTTGGGAATATGACATTGCAATGTAATATGAAATGATATATTTCTAATATTTAATTTACAAACAATATTTAGAAATTTTTTTGGATGTATTTCTGTATAATGTAAGAATTTTGAGTTTCATGCTGTATGTATTTTTCAGCTATATATTCCTTCAATGAAAATGATATGTGAAAATGTATTTCGTTTCACATTTATTGCTTTTTAAAATGAAATTGATTTTGACAATTTAGTTTAAATTTCAAAAATGTAAATTAAAATTTTATTTTTAAAATGTATGAAAAAATTAATATATATTCATCGAATGAATTTGAAACACTTGATACATTTGAAAATATTGATTAAAATTTATTTTATTAAATAAAAACGTAATTTCGTTTCTAAATATAGTGAAGGAAAAATCATGTATTTTAAATAAGTGTATTTGATAAACAACAACAAAAATAGGAAAAATAACCAAAGAAACTTTGTGATATGAAACTTTATTTCATATTTCTAAAAACAAAATTTTTTTTTTTTTAATATTACCTAAAAATTAAAATAATATATTTTAAAATATAGGTATTGTATTGGAAGAATTCTTTCAAACATTTGTTCCCGAAAGTTTAAAAATCAAAGTAGTAGTTTTAGCAAATGCAAAGTTCATAAAAAAATTTAGCCAAACTGAAGAATAACACTCCTTCCAAAATGTTGTCTCTTTATTGACGGTTTCAAGTTTCTATTCATTTAAATGATTTTTGTAATAGTTATCAACATAAAACAAGCTATTACTTAAATTATTAACACTGGTAATACTAGATTTAACTTTTGGATAACGATGGGGTTCTGATGTCACTATAGCGGTGTCGTTAGATAGGTAACCAAAATAGCGGTAACACTGACGCATTATTTAACTGTCTATAAATACATATATAATCAAAAGCATGTAAATTTATTTGTTGTTGTTTTTTATCCCACTTGGCTGACCAAGTCCACGAGCCCATACGTACTCATGATTGAAGGGGAAGGAAGCAGCTTCTGTTGTGATGGAGCACCCGTAGGTAGAAGCCTGACTTTTGCTCCGTGACGCTCTTACAGTCATAAGGAGACCGGGACCTACGGCTTAAAGTGAATTCCGAACCACTACAAACATCCATGGCACCGCCGGGATTCGAACCCGAAACCTGTGGCACCGAGCTAGACACTCGGCCATTCAGGTCCCAAATTTGCCAACGGCACGCGGTGTTCCCAGGTGGTCACCCTCCCAAGTACTGACCGCGCCCAATGATGCTTGACTGCGGTGATCTAACGAGAACCGGTATATTCAGCATGGTACGGCCGTTGGCTGTTTATTTGTAAGATGTAACTGGCTCGAAAGCAGCTGTTGCTCATGCTTGAAAGTGGAAAAATGTCAAAATTGATATAGTATTGTTACCCAGCAGAGTTGATCACATATTTAACTTACGAGTTACAATTTTTTTTGTTTGTTTCCATTTTGTTTATTTTAATGTTAAAATACGCTCTCTACCGAATATGTGAAATCTTGTGTAATGAATGTTTTTGCTGAAATTCATTAAATTCCAAAAACATTTCTATAATCACAATAAACAAAGCAATTTTTGCTGATAATTGTAAATTTATGGTTGTTGGTAATGAAATTACTACAAAACTTTTAGTAAAATGATTGACATTACACAGTTATTATGTATTAATTTTTTTAAAAATATCATCTAAGGATCAATTACATTTACTTACATTTAATTATCAATTACAACTTTTACATATTGCGGACCTTAATTTGGAATTTATTGCTTTCAAGTGTATCGATGAAGTAAATGATCGTTAAATTTACACATGATTAATTAAAATTTATAAGTTATTTTTGGGTTGGTTTGAATTTTTTTTATTGAGACGATGTAAAATTTGTATTTTTCTTTCTGGTGCGATATTGTTTTCTATCGATAGATTATAGAAAATAAAATAAATGAACAAAAGAAATTTCTTGTTTTTTTCTCCACATTTAAAAATTTATTCGCGAAGCAACTAATAATTTAAAATTAATCTGAAAAAAAAATAATAATACAGTTTTTATTTTCAATAATCTCTCTTTTGAGAAAGAAATCAATTTTAATTATGCTTAAATTCGGAAGTAATGTTGTTGCACTTCCCGATTATAAAACAAAATTATTTCAAAACTTAATTAAAATTAATTTCAAACTACTTCAAAACTTAATTAAATGAAACACGTGCGTTGAGTTCTGCTGTGATTCATAAAATCCCACATAAATTAAACACCACATCATTATATAAAAGCCGATAGATTCGTTTAAATTTAGAATGTTTTAAGATAAGAGATCTCTACACTCTCTTAAACTACAAAAAGGTACAAAGATTGTAATAAAAAATTGACATAGTGAAGATTATCTCTACACAAATCAATTGCACTCCGTGATTGCCTGTATCACGAACTTCTTCACAATTCTTCTATCTACAGCGACTCTTCTCCAATTTTTAAATTTCAAAATCTTTAAGACTTTTGCAATGTCATCTGACCATCAAATGCTTACTACACTTGAGACTTTACGTAGAAAATTAAGCATAATTAAAAGTCTTATAATACGTATTCGCAGACATAGAACTTTGTATCCGAAACATTTTGCAGTTTATTAATTGATTCCTCTCATTTCGTACATTGGAACAAAATATGTTCCATAGATTTTGACATTTTGCAGAATGGATACAAATGACAGGCGGTGAGACCAAAACTACATTTTTGCGTTTGATGATTATTTTTTGGGCCAAACCTAGAAAGTAGTACATATTCTTTTCGATTTGTAGGCAAAAGTCGATGAGAAAATTTAAGATAATTTACAAGATTGAATTCTTTTGTCTAGTTTTTGCTTGCCCACTTGTTGCATTTTAAAATGCCTCCTTAGTTCGCTGAAAAAAAGTCCCTTAGAGAGAAAAATGAAAAATGATGGTGTTTGCTGCAGATTTTTCTAGAGAGTCTGTGCATTCCCTGTAATGCTGATATAGCCTAGTGTCCATATAAAGTAGACTTTTAAAATGCTGTTTAAGAGGTTATCTACGGTCTTCCTAAAATCTTGTTGAAGCGGTGGGATAGAAAGCCTCGATTCTTCAAAGCTTATGTCTGTTCTTCAGAAAGACTGTCTGTTACGATGATATCTCTTATAATATGTTATGGTCTGAGAAAACGTATTGTGAAATGGTTGAAATAAGTAGAAGTGCGTAATCAAAAAACTGCCCTGAAACGTATTTTAGATAAGTTTTAGATGCATCTATGACAAAAACGACTTTGTCCTCTTCTTTACATAATCTTCTTAACGTTGTTCGAAAAGATCTTTAAAGAAATGTTGAGCAAACTGCTACCCCCGATGTTACTATAAATTACAATATGTCAATATTAAGTCACAAATATAGAGTTTAGTATCTTAAATGGTTTTGGAACCTTTAGTGGAAAAAATGTTTCAATTTGAACCTTTCCTTTTCAGTTTGCCAGGACTTGTAGGTGGTATTTATCTTGCACATAATGGATGCGATGAGAGTCATTGAAAAAAGTCGAAAATCATTCGATAAAAGTCATTGAATTTATTTCACAAATTCTTCTTAATATTTTAATGAAGATTATAGAACTTAAATTAAAACATGTCTGTGGACGCAAGTGGTCGCCGGAAACCTTGGCTGATTCAATCAATATACTCATTAACTTTGAAGTAAAAATCAAGTAAACATTCATCATTATATATTCAAGATCTATTGAAGAAATAAGAAATAAAACACACTCACCACAATATTAACTCAAATTTATATATTGATACCTTTTTTTGTAATTTTACCTTAATCTTCAAATGAATGACACTCATCTATATCTTTGAAAAAAAATTTAAATTTCATATAAAAAATCATATAACTTCTTTTTATGTTCTGATTAGAGTGTTACGTTATTTTTATTTAAATGAAGTTTATTATATTTACTTTTAACTGTATTGTATAAAATAGTCTATTATAATGACTGCAGAATGATATACACATCTGTTTTTCCTCTGAAGTGCAATATGCCAAATAAAATATTCATGGTAACTATCTCAAATTTGTCCATTAAAATATTAAATATGAACACTAGAAAAGCATTAAAAACCTGTTTACAGCACTTTACTGAGTTAGAAGTTAGTTCGAATTACAAGAATCGCTGCGCAACATTCGTGGAAAAGTTCCTGATTCATCGTCAAACCCAGAATTACCTATATATAAAAGAAGCGAGTTGAAAATATTATTCATTTATTCCACAGATTTTCACAGAGAGCAGCAAATTGTTAAACCGGAGAAATGACGATGGAGATGCCAGGTAAGTGAATGTTTACAAATTACTTTTAATTTATTTTGAATATTCTGTAATTTTTGAAAATTATTTTAAATTTATATTTTAATTTGCATAATTTATTTTGTGGTTTTACGAAGATAATAAGACATTTTTTAATTTTATTATTTTAAAGTGGATGCCAAATGTAGTGTATTTATGTGTTACATGAAACATTTATTAATTAAAAAAATTATATTAAAATATTAAAATTACGTTTGCTTTCTAATAGTATTTGTTTGTGAATATTATTCAAGAATATCATAAAATTAAATTATAAAATATTTTCTCTCAATAGAATTTTTTTATAAGAAACTTTTTTTAGTTATGTAGTAGGATTAGCCAACTTTTTGTTATTATTTATTTAATTTAAACAACTTTCTTAATTTCAGAGATTTAACTTTTTTTATAATTTTTTATATTGTTTTTTATTTATTTATTTTTATTTATTTTTATGCATTTTTTTTTATTTATTTTTTTGCATTAATGCTTATGTTTCTTATTTGGAATCTCTATGCAACTTGTTTATTCTGCTATATTGCATTTTATTTAAATATTTTTATAATAGAATCAAAAAAATTCTGTGCCTCATTTTTTTATTTCTTCCTCGAACTACCATAGATTATTCCAATGTACTATAGATAGGCTGCAAGATAAAATAATGTAAAATAAAAATCACTTACAGAAAATTTATTTTACCTAATATTTTATAACATTCTTTTTCTTGAATTTAACTGTTTCAATTTTAATCTATCATTAACATTTTTGATTGACAAATCAACCAAAATTCAAAATCAACCAATTCAAAAATACTTATTATTAAAGTCTATGTAACTACAGAAATTTAATAACATGAAACATTATTAAATTATTTTATATGGAATACTTTTTATGGAATATTTTTATGGTAATGAAGGTCATACAAAATATTTTAGATCGTTTTTTTTAAGGTTTTTGTTTCTCACATTTATTTATGTTAGTTTTTTATTTACAGCGAATGATTGCTTCCCGTATAAGAAATGCAAATCCTTTCAAGAATTGCGAAGAGTTGCAAGAATTGCAACACTCAAGAATTTCAGGATTGCACAGAAATTAAAAGTACAAATCTGAACAAATTTTTCTATTACATCAAATATTTCAGAAAATCATTCTCATTGCAGAAATACATTAAAAGCACATTAGTAATTAGGAAAAAATTCTATTAAATATAAATATATTTATTTTATTTTCATTTATTTATTTATTTATTGGTGATTATTTTTCTACCAAAAATTTATTTTATTTTGATAAAAAATTAACAATTTTATTTTAGTTTTTGCTCTATCAATAGTACTGTATAGTTTAAAAAATAATTTCATCGAAATAAAGCAAGACATATTATTTAGATGTACATAGAAGTTTTTTCAATTTAAAAAAAATTAAGGACGATATCGATTTTATCGCACTTTGTTGACACATTATTAGATCTTCTGCTTTTAGTATTTACTGAAACCAAGAAATCGAGCCACTTTTAATATGGAATTTTGTTTTTGCTCTATCAATAGTATAAAAATAATTTAGATCATTTGTCTGCAAAAAATTTTATTTTTTTAACAATTTTTTTTGTTTCATCAATAGCCATTTTAAAATTTTGTCCCAGTTCAAAAATTTATTATTGAATTCTCTATTTACAAGAGTATTGAAAAAATTGAGATTTTTACTAACAGACTTTTAAATTTGAAGAATTGTTTTTTCTAATGCAGCTGGTAAACACTTAGACAGTTGTCTTTCAAGCTGCACTGAAGTTACTCACTTAGCACTACTCAGGAGGTGTGTGTAGCTTGAAGACAAGCTACAGGCACCTCCAGGACTTATTGGACGCGGATAACAATACCCCTCAACGATCATGTTAGACCGGGACCTATGGTTTAAAAATGGATTACGAACCACTACAAACATCCATGGCACCGCCAAAGTCCTCTCGAGACCTGAGACCTGTGGTACCGGAAGGCCAGAGTGCTAGCCAGTCGGACAGTCAGGCCCCAAATCTGAAGAATTTACCAAGCAAATCGAAAAAACATGAAATCCATTGATCATTTTCAGTATGTGTGGAAAACGAATATTTTATTCAGTGGTAATGAGTCCGTGGGTTTTCCATTCTTTCGGGGAGACTCGATGGTGATTGTTACAATGCGTGTAAATTGCCTGGAATGGATGATGGGAATTTATCCGTCTCAAAACTACACGCAGATACGGGTAGTTGTATCGGAAGGCAATTTTCTCTTTTCATCTATTTTCCTTCAGAAGAAAATCATTTCTACTAGGAAAGCTTTTTTATAGGGTTCAGTGTATTTTAAAATAATATTCTCGAAATTTTTCTCATAACATCTCGCTAAGGTTGTTACCATCTTGGTGGTATTTCTGGCATTAGTCTATGTAATTTAATATTTATTTTTACAAAAGAGAAGCTTCTTTTAAATAAATTAAGAATAAATAATTATTACATTTGGCTTCATTATAAAAATTAAACAACGATCAACATGATTTTTTAAAAATGGTATTTAAAAAATAAATCATATTATGTTATCTAACGGACATTAAATAATTTTTATAAATTTTATGCTTTCCTAAATAATAATAATTGTCTATGAATTTTAATAATCATACCCAAATTTTTATTGTATTATTTCCTTTAACCCACAGAAACCAAGGAGAAGAACACCTGTAGAGGAAAACCAATTACTGAAATGTTGCTACGGGAATGTCGAAAAGAAATTAGGAAGAGAGAGAAAGCCTTGTACGAGAGAAGGAGCCAAGCCAGGAATCAACTTTTCTCCTTGGCATACTTAACCTTGGTCTTAGTTTTGGCTTCGACCATCGTTAGTCTTTACGTATATTTACAGTGCAGACAAATGGCGATGGAAAAAGCGATTTCATGCAATGTTCTGAAGTTCAACGTTTCTGATGTGGAATCTACCAAATATGTGCCAGACGCTAATGCTGCAAGCAACTTGAGCCATGGAAATGTGTTGAAAAATGTACTTAATTTTACTTACAGAATTGAAAACGATGACGATTTTGTGAAGTACATCTTTGTTATTTCTGGTATGTTTTTGGTATTTTCTGTAGCAATTATACCAATTGTTATATATAATTATACTGAGGATATTACTGTTTATAATGGTTTAAATTTAAGAGTTGGGAATATGATCCTGGCATATAATGGGAAAAGATATAAACCTGTGCTTAATCTAAAACCAACATTTAGTTATTAATTATTAATTTTGATATATGCTTTAAGTAATTCTTAATGCATTATGTAATTCTTAGAAATATATTGATTCAATAAAAGTGATTGGTTAAAAATACGTTCCGTTTCCTATTTATTACATTTTAGACTGAGGTTATAAATTTTGTTTAATTTTTATTTTATAAATATAAAATTAATTCTTACATTTAAAATATAAGGAAAATAAAGGTATTCTCATCATTTATATTTCGAATTTAAAGTACAAAAGATAAAAATATTAAATAAATTTTGTTCATTACAAAAACATTCGTTTCTAATATGCAGAAAGAAAAAGTGCATATTTTAAAAAAAGTGTATTTAATAAAAAAAGAACGAAAGTATAAAAAAATAAAGAAACTTTATTATGAAATATTTATATTTTTTAAGTTTACATTTCACTAAATGCAAAAATAATGTTTATAAGAAACAATATTTTTGGAAAGATAAAATGAAATGAGGTTTACTGATAAGATGAACTGATCTTAATACTAAAGAAAATGGCGCATAACAATTCTACTTTTTAGAAATTTTTAAAAAAGAGCTCTTATCGATTATTGATCCCCGAAAATTTTAAAAATGGAAATAATTGCTAGAGTAAATACAAGTTGATAAATAAATATCTCCAAAAGAAAATAATAATTCTCCTTCCAAATTGTTGTTATGTTATTGAGAATTTCAATATTCTTTTCGTTTAAATCATTTTTGTAACAGTTATCAGAATAAAATAAGTCATCATGTAAATTATGAACATGGGGGACACCAGATTTTAAATGGTGTACAACTAACCATGGTACTGACATGTCTCAGAGCCTAAAACTCTATATGTATTGAAATGAAAAAAAAATCATAAAATAAAAATAATGATAGATTCTTGATATATACATTTCATTTTATTTTTTAAATTTATATTAAAATATTGTACGGCTTAAAGAATACAATTTTCGTCTAAATCTACCTAATTTGTTTTATTTACGATAATTTTTTCTTAAGTATTTTTTTCTTTTTAACAAACAACGCAACAATTTGTTTCTGCTAAATATTTGGTAATGTCCAATAAAGAATCCAATTCATTTTGCTTAATTTACCAATTTAATGCTATGATTAATTAAAAAAAATTTTCTACATTTTTATTTGAATGCTGGATTCCAATACGAAATTAATGTCAGTACATACATATTATACCAGATTTCGCGTAATTGTTTTAGCGACAAAAATATGTGTATTTTATAATTTAATGACAGAATCAAATTTGCCAAGAATTTTATAAGTACCAAATTTTTATACCTATTTAAAAGAGCAAAATTAAACGAAAAGAAAGATTTAATATACTCTAAAACGAAACAGTACATTATTGCATATTTTCCACAGATAAACTCATTTTATTTATCATAGATTTTTTCATTTTTACCAAAATTTTGTATTTTTCTGCCCGACACTGCTATGAGCCAATTTTCCTCACAATCTGTGGTTAAAATAATGTATCTATTTAAATATTTTAAAAACTAAATTAAACTTAATAGAAAATTTATTTCATTTTATTTCCTTTTGTGCAAATATTAGTGTACTTAACAACTTCATTTAATTCTTTATGACATTTCGCTTAGTATTACAGTTTGAAGAAATATAGAATTTATTTAAAAAATATCTTTAGCAAGGTAGGCTTTTACAAAAAAAAAAAAAAAGAGCTGTTTGTAATTCAAATCATGAATAAATTTGAAACAGAAAATAATTTTTAATGAATCAAGGTTTGAAAGGAATTGTTTCGTCAAAAATTACCATTTAAAAGTTTTAATTAAGTAATCAATAAAAATGTACTTATTTTCTATTGCAATTCTCTGTATTTTGTAAAGTAGGAATTTTTTTTTTAAAATTAAAATCACTTTTTCATATTACTTTTAACTATTAACAATAAAATTATATTATAATTAATATTTTGTGTTAAATTAAAATTAAAATTGAATAAATAAACCAAAAAAAATCAAAAATAATGATCATTTATTATTATTATATTAAATTTTAGATCCACTTCCAAATGTAGAAAAGAATTCTTCAAATACAAAACCTATATTTTAAAAAATCTTATTGGAATTTTTAGATAATTCTAAAAAAAAAAATGCTTTTATTAATTTTCTATTATTATTTTTATTTCGTATTTATTATTATTATTTATTTATTTTTGTATTAAAAGCACTTCTTGTTATTAAACGACATTTTATGCTCTCTTTTCAAAAACTCATTTCTTATTAAACATATTTTCGCATTAAATAAAATATAAACTTAAGAAATATGAAAAAAATTTTCGTGTGACAAAGTGTATTTGATTATTTTCATATTTTCATCTTATTCAATTCCTACTATTAATTCCCACTCTCCCTATATATATCTTGTTCAAATTTTCAATCGTTAATAAAATACTTTTTACTCCTCCACTCAAGTTCAAATAAATTTGGGAGGATACTTGTAATGGATGATACTTGATGTTAATACAGTTTTTTCAATTATTAATTCATTAATTAAATTTAATTCATTAATTTGAGTTTTAAATTGCATGTATCTACCAATAGATGGCGCCAGATGTAAGAGGAAAATTTCAAATTTAATTATAAAGGACTTTCTGCAATATAGTGAAAAAAAAGTAGGAATTGACACTGAAAACAATTTTTTTATATGAATGAATGAAAATATTATTAATCATTATTTTTTTATAGTAATGAAATAAAATTTTTATTTATTGAAATAAATTTTAATTTCACTTTAAAATATAATGAACAAGAAACGAAACATATTATCGTATATTATTATTTATTGAAGGAATATATCGTTAAAAAATACATAAAGCATAAAACTCAAAACACCCACAGTATACAGAAATACATTGCAAAGAAAGAAATTACTAAATATTGCCTTTAGATTAAATATTGCATTAAATAATTTCCTCTTATAATGCAGTAAACAGTGCTCAAGCTCTTAAAATTAAATAATTTGAAAAAGATTATCCTAGGATTATATATTTAACCCTAGTGACAAACCTTAGTGATATCCTAGGATTATATATCCTAGGATATCACTAGGATTATATAAAACAGTTGGTACAATTGCTAGACAAAATAGCAAAAATATAATAGAAATAACACATAAGTACATCACAATATCGTCAGCATTTTCAATTCTGTAAGTAAAATTAAGAAGATGTTCATTTTTAATAACATTTCTAATGGTCAAGTTACTTGCAGCATGAGCGTCGGGCAAATGTTTGGCAGATTTCACATCAGAAAGGTAGAAATTAAGATGTTCTTTTTTAACAATATTTCCATTGGTAAAGTTGCTTGCAGCATGAGCGTCGGGCAAATGTTTGGCAGATTTCACATCAGAAAGGTGCAAATTAAGAAGATCTTCCTTTTTGATAACATTTCCATTGGTAAAGTTACTTGCAGCATGAGCGTCGGGCAAATGTTTGGCAGATTTCACATCAGAAAGGTGCAAATTAAGAAGATCTTCCTTTTTAATAACATTTCCATTGGTAAAGTTGCTTGCAGCATGAGCGTCGGGCAAATGTTTGGCAGATTTCACATCAGAAAGGTGCAAATTAAGAAGATCTTCCTTTTTAATAACATTTCCATTGGTAAAGTTACTTGCAGCATGAGCGTCGGGCAAATGTTTGGCAGATTTCACATCAGAAAGGTGCAAATTAAGAAGATCTTCCTTTTAATAACATTTCCATTGGTAAAGTTGCTTGCAGCATGAGCGTCGGGCAAATGTTTGGCAGATTTCACATCAGAAAGGTGCAAATTAAGAAGATCTTCCTTTTAATAACATTTCCATTGGTAAAGTTACTTGCAGCATGAGCGTCGGGCAAATGTTTGGCAGATTTCACATCAGAAAGGTACAAATTAAGAAGATCTTCCTTTTTAATAACATTTCCATTGGTAAAGTTACTTGCAGCATGAGCGTCGGGCAAATGTTTGGCAGATTTCACATCAGAAAGGTACAAATTAAGAAGATCTTCCTTTTTCATAACATTTCCATTGGTAAAGTTACTTGCAGCATGAGCGTCGGGCAAATGTTTGGCAGATTTCACATCAGAAAGGTGCAAATTAAGAAGATCTTCCTTTTTAATAACATTTCCATTGGTAAAGTTGCTTGCAGCATGAGCGTCGGGCAAATGTTTGGCAGATTTCACATCAGAAAGGTGCAAATTAAAGAAGATCTTCCTTTTTAATAACATTTCCATTGGTAAAGTTACTTGCAGCATGAGCGTCGGGCAAATGTTTGGCAGATTTCACATCAGAAAGGTGCAAATTAAGAAGATCTTCCTTTTTAATAACATTTCCATTGGTAATGTTGCTTGCAGCATGAGCGTCGGGCAAATGTTTGGCAGATTTCACATCAGAAAGGTGCAAATTAAGAAGATCTTCCTTTTAATAACATTTCCATTGGTAAAGTTGCTTGCAGCATGAGCGTCGGGCAAATGTTTGGCAGATTTCACATCAGAAAGGTGCAAATTAAGAAGATCTTCCTTTTTAATAACATTTCCATTGGTAAAGTTACTTGCAGCATGAGCGTCGGGCAAATGTTTGGCAGATTTCACATCAGAAAGGTACAAATTAAGAAGATCTTCCTTTTTAATAACATTTCCATTGGTAAAGTTACTTGCAGCATGAGCGTCGGGCAAATGTTTGGCAGATTTCACATCAGAAAGGTACAAATTAAGAAGATCTTCCTTTTTAATAACATTTCCATTGGTAAAGTTACTTGCAGCATGAGCGTCGGGCAAATGTTTGGCAGATTTCACATCAGAAAGGTGCAAATTAAGAAGATCTTCCTTTTTAATAACATTTCCATTGGTAAAGTTACTTGCAGCATGAGCGTCGGGCAAATGTTTGGCAGATTTCACATCAGAAAGGTGCAAATTAAGAAGATTTTCCTTTTTTAATAACATTTCCATTGGTAAAGTTGCTTGCAGCATGAGCGTCGGGCAAATATTTGGCAGATTTCACATCAGAAAGGTGCAAATTAAGAAGATCTTCCTTTTTAATAACATTTCCATTGGTAAAGTTACTTGCAGCATGAGCGTCGGGCAAATGTTTGGCAGATTTAACATCAGAAAGGTGCAAATTAAGAAGATCTTCCTTTTTAATAACATTTCCATTGGTAAAGTTGCTTGCAGCATGAGCGTCGGGCAAATGTTTGGCAGATTTCACATCAGAAAGGTGCAAATTTAGAAGATCTTCCTTTTAATAACATTTCCATTGGTAAAGTTACTTGCAGCATGAGCGTCGGGCAAATGTTTGGCAGATTTCACATCAGAAAGGTGCAAATTAAGAAGATCTTCCTTTTTAATAACATTTCCATTGGTAAAGTTACTTGCAGCATGAGCGTCGGGCAAATGTTTGGCAGATTTCACATCAGAAAGGTGCAAATTAAGAAGATCTTCCTTTTTAATAACATTTCCATTGGTAAAGTTGCTTGCAGCATGAGCGTCGGGCAAATGTTTGGCAGATTTCACATCAGAAAGGTGCAAATTAAGAAGATCTTCCTTTTAATAACATTTCCATTGGTAAAGTTGCTTGCAGCATGAGCGTCGGGCAAATGTTTGGCAGATTTCACATCAGAAAGGTGCAAATTAAGAAGATCTTCCTTTTAATAACATTTCCATTGGTAAAGTTACTTGCAGCATGAGCGTCGGGCAAATGTTTGGCAGATTTCACATCAGAAAGGTGCAAATTAAGAAGATCTTCCTTTTTAATAACATTTCCATTGGTAAAGTTGCTTGCAGCATGAGCGTCGGGCAAATGTTTGGCAGATTTCACATCAGAAAGGTGCAAATTAAGAAGATCTTCCTTTTTAATAACATTTCCATTGGTAAAGTTGCTTGCAGCATGAGCGTCGGGCAAATGTTTGGCAGATTTCACATCAGAAAGGTGCAAATTAAGAAGATCTTCCTTTTTTAATAACATTTCCATTGGTAAAGTTGTTTTTTGCAGCATAAGCGTCGGGCAAATGTTTGGCAGATTTCACATCAGAAAGGTGCAAATTAAGAAGATCTTCCTTTTTAATAACATTTCCATTTCTAAAGTTGCTTGCAGCATGAGCGTCGGGCAAATGTTTGGCAGATTTCACATCAGAAAGGTTGAAATTAAGATGTTCCTTTTTAACATCTCCATTGGTAAAGTTGCTTGCAGCATGAGCGTCGGGAAAATGTTTTTCAGATTTCACATCAGAAAGGTTCAAATTAAGAAGATCTTCCTTTTTAATAACATTTCCATTGGTAAAGTTACTTGCAGCATGAGCGTCGGGCAAATGTTTGGCAGATTTCACATCAGAAAGGTACAAATTAAGAAGATCTTCCTTTTTAATAACATTTTCATTGGTAAAGTTACTTGCAGCATGAGCGTCGGGCAAATGTTTGGCAGATTTCACATCAGAAAGGTACAAATTAAGAAGATCTTCCTTTTAATAACATTTCCATTGGTAAAGTTACTTGCAGCATGAGCGTCGGGCAAATGTTTGGCAGATTTCACATCAGAAAGGTACAAATTAAGAAGATCTTCCTTTTTAATAACATTTCCATTGGTAAAGTTACTTGCAGCATGAGCGTCGGGCAAATGTTTGGCAGATTTCACATCAGAAAGGTACAAATTAAGAAGATCTTCCTTTTTAATAACATTTCCATTGGTAAAGTTGCTTGCAGCATGAGCGTCGGGCAAATGTTTGACAGGTTTCTCATCAGAAATGTTGAAATTCTGAACATTGTATGAAATCGCTATTTCCTTCTACATTTGCCTGCACTGTAAATATACGTAAAGACTAACGATGGTTGATGCCAAAACTAAGACCAAGGTGAAGTATGCCAAGGAGAAAAGTCGATTCCTGGCTTGCTTTCTGTTCTCGTACAAGGCCTTCTCTCTCTTCCTAATTTCTTTTCGACATTCCCGTAGCAACATTTCAGAAATTTGTTTTCCTCTACAGGTGTTCTTTTCCTTGGTTTCTGTAGGTTGAAGGAAATAATACAATAAAATGTATGTAAGATTATTAAAATTCATAGACACTTATTTTGGAAAGCATAAAATTTATAAAATGTTCTTTAGTTCTTTAAAATGTTCTTTAAATGTTGTGTTTTCTTAATGTTCTTTAGATAATATAACATGATTTATTAAAAAAAAATGGGAAAAAAACCCATGTAGATCGTTAATGTAATCCAAGCCAATGTAAAAGCCCATGTAGATAATTAAGTTTCAAAATCCATTATTGAGAAACGTATATACTAAATTTATATGAAAAATGCTTCTGTTTTGTAATAATAAACAATAAATTACACAGACTAATCCTAAAAGTACCACCAAGATGGTAACAGTCTTAGTGAGATGTTTTGTGAACAGTTTCGAGAATCTTATTTTAAAATACGCTGAACCCTATAAAAAGGCTTTTCTAGTAGAAATTATTTTCTTCTTTTATCATAAAACTCGACATTTCTAACATTTTTTTATTGGACAACGTTAAGCCTTCGTGGTGCATTTGCGCACACATCTGCGTGTAGTTTTGAGACGAAAGCGGATAAATTCCCATCGTGTAAATCTATCGATTCAAGACGATTTACAAGCATTGTAACAATCACCATCGAATTTCCTCGTGAAATTAACCACCGGATTAATTACCACTGAGTAGGGATTGCAATACCGTTATACCGGAATACCGAATACCGATATTTTTAGCCTGCAATTTTGTAATACCTGTACTCACAAGTTTAAATACCCTTTTTTCGGTATTCATTAGAAATTTAGAATTCTTATTTATGAAGGAATTTTTATCTGTGAAATTCTTAATTCTTATCTGTGAATTCTTACTCAGAATTTTTATCTGAAAACCAGGAACATCGAAATAGTTTACTCCTATTTATAGAACGTTTTTTGAAACTGAAAAATCCAATCCAAAAAGCAATGATCGACTTAAACCTGCAAATTAATTTTTCCGATTGTGAATTCGACTTAATATCCAGAATTGTATCGGCTCTACTTTCTATAAAACAGGCTTTTGCGTCATTATGTCGGAGAGATTCTAATTTATTAACAGCTAATGCAATAATAAATTTCATGTTGTTGTCACTAAAAGAACAGCACACATCACCATTTGAAGAATTATATATTACATTGAAAAATCGCACAGAAGAAAGGCATACTGAAATAGAAAACGTCTTACGGTATTTACATAATTATAATGATTTTAAAAAGGAAATTGAAAAAGAAGAAAAGAGACTAACCAATTCAAATTTGATCAAGTTTATAGTAAACTTGCTTAAAATTACATTATTACTTACATTCTTTAATAAAACTGGCAAATAAAACAAAAAAAAATCTTGCATTTTCTTTCTTTTTCTGAAATTTCTACTACCGGTATTAAAATCGGTATCCCGGTATTAAGATCTAAAAAATACCGAATACCATTATTCAACTTTTGATCTGATATTGCAGTCCCTACCACTGAGTAACGGGTTCATTTGTCTCACATACAAGAATCCATTCTGAAAATGATTAGAAGATTTCTTTTTTATTCGTTTTGCTTGGTAAAATGTTTAGATTTAAAAGCCTATTATTAAAAATAATAATTTAATAGAATTTAATACAATAATAGAATTTTGTGCAATAATAGAACTAGCTTTTGGTGTCTTTCTGAAATTATAAAAAGGAAATGATTTTCTGAAATTTTTGATGTAACAGAAAAAAAAACATTTCATATTTGTAAGTTTTATTAATTCATAATTCAGATTTTAACCTTTTTTTTTATTTCAAAAGTTTTGTTTCTCTTATACAATAAGCAATCGTTTGTAGTTAATAATATAAGTAAAATAATTTATATCACATTAATTACAAATATACTACATTTAAAAAATGCAATAGTGCTTCATTTTAATAATAATCTATATTTACAAGGAAGTAAATATTTTTTTAAATTTTCATGGACATTTTTATGAACGTCAGGAGCTTTATGATTTGTATTTTGTTTCGTTAAATTTTCTATAAATCTATAATCATCTTTATTATGGCAGCTGAGATATACATCAGTGTACTACTTGTCAAAAATAATAAGGATTAGCAAATTAAAATTGAAATAGGTGTGTTCAACAAAATGAAACGTTAAAAAATGTATAGTGAAATAAAATTTCTGTAAGTGATTTTTATTTTACATTATTTTATCCTGCAACATATCTATGGTACGTTGAAACTATCTTTGGTAGGTTGAAGTGTAATTAAAATAAAAAAATGCATACAGTTTTTTTTTTTTACTTTTATAAAATTACTTAAATAAAATGCAACATAATAACTGACTTTATATAAATATATAGGTGGCAAATAACTAACAAAAGCATTGAAGCAACAACTAACAAAAACAAAACGTGCACTGGCAAACGCTGGATAAACATCGACATAGGTAAAGGAAATATTATAAAAAAGTGAAATGTATGAATTTAAAAAAGCTGTTTAAAATAAAGAAATAAGAGTTGAAAAACAGCTTATACTATTAACTACAAGAATTTTTAACGAAAAAGAATTCTATTGACAGAAAATATTTTCAAATATTCAAAATAACGAAAATGTTTTAGAATATTTTTGAATAATATTTATAAAAAAATGCTATTAAACACTGAACACTAAACACATAACTTAAACATTACTTAATTTTGTTCATTTATGAATTTATTCAAATTATTATTTTCTTCAGAAATGAATTTTTGAAATTGAAGAAAAATTATTTAATTTGCATTGTGCAATAATTTTTTTTTTTATTTTACATCGACAAAAATGCCACATCTAAAAAATCTTGATAAATTTTGTATCGCGTCGGGAAAAAAATCATTAAAAATAATTAAACAAAACAAAATTAATTTGTAAACTTTAATTAATGTATGAAGTAATTGATGTCTTTTTATCAATTATTTTGCCGATAAACTTTAATATATAATTCTCACATAATATAAGGGGGAATTGCATGCGATGTTTTATAGATGCATTGATAATTTAGCGGCATTTGGAGAAAATTAAATTCATAATAACTACCGCTTTTTAATTGGAGTGTTATATCTCAAATTGTAACACGGATGTAATTAATTTTTCTAAGAATTTTGTAATGATGTCATTAGTATACATTTTTATTAAGTTGTGCCAATTTCTAAGATATAATCAAGAAATATACTTTGTTAAAATTTGTTCAAAACAGTTTGGCAAACGTGTGTTCTCAAAGTTTCGTAATTTATTTAGTTTTTATAATGAATTCTGTCTTATTTAATTTTTTTATTATTTCCTATTAGTAAGAAAAATAATTGCGAATTCCTATGACTTATTTTTGTGGGAAATGGAAGGTTTGTTTGTTCCTTCTACAAGTCCATCTCATCACTCAGAGAGGACATTTTCCGTACCTCATCAATTTTCTCACACGCGGTTGCCATGGGAACGTGATTAGCCGCTGTCATTAGAAGAACCAACATGGGACAAGCAAAGAATCATAACAATAATATCAAAAAGTGTGATAAAAACACTAATCTCAAATGCTTTTTCGGTATAATTAGAATGACAGGCAACCATTTAAAATTTATCCTGTTCAATTTATATTTTATTACCTTTTAATAGTTAGCATATTAAATTAGTTAACATATTAATTTTAATCATAGTTGTACATTTATTGACGTGTTATAAATATATATATATTTGAAAACACCTTTCCTTTATTAATATACTATTTTGTGGGAGATAATTGTAATATTGATTTCATAAATATAATTTTCGTTTGAATAAAAATTCGATTTAGATTGGAAATAATATTGAATGCCTGAACTTATTTTTTTATTTGAATACAAATGGCTTTGTATTCTACGGAAGTATTTTTCAAGAAGTACTAAATGCAGTTATGTTGTTGTTGTTTCTTATCCCACTTGGCTGGCCAAGCCCACGAGCCCATATGGACTCATGATTGAAGGGGAAGGAAGCAGCTTCTGTTGTGATGGAGCACCCGTAGGTAGAAGCCTGACTTTTGCTCCGTGACGCTCTTACAGTCATAGAAGACCGGGACCTACGGCTTAAAGTGGATTCCGAACCACTACAAACATCCATGGCACCGCCGGGATTCGAACCCGAAACCTGTGGCACCGAGCGCCAGAGCGCTAGACACTCGGCCATTCAGGTCCCAAATTTGCCAACGGCACGCAGTGTTCCCAGGTGGTCACCCACCCAAGTACTGATCGCGCCCAATGATGCTTGACTTCGGTGATCTAACGAGAACCGGTATATTCAGCATGGTACGGCCGTTGGCAAATGCAGTTATAATACAGCAAAACGAAGTATTAACATCAAATGAATACAAAGAGATAATCATAAAGAAAAATACATTTAATTAGATCACACAAACCTGGAAACCCAATTATATTTATTTCAACTCTTTTATTGAAACTATTTAGACTATTAACCCATAAATTCATTGTTTTCTAAACAATAATTATCAAAATAATTTTTATTAATTTGTCTATAATTACTTTAAATCGATTTGTGTTATATCAAATTGTAGGAAAGCATTGGAAGGTTTTAAAATTTACCAGTTGTGATTAACAATTGTTAACAAATATTGTTAATTTTCACTTGAGAAATTTTAGAAAATTCGATATTTAAAATAAGCAATGTCCTTATATTTTCCTAATTATTCTCTGATAATGTGCTCTACTAATTTTCTTAGTATGTTCGTATTAATAATTCTCTCATAATGTGTTCTATTAATTCTTCATTAGTATGCTGTCAAAAATAATTCTCTCATAATGTGTTCTACTAATTCTTTCATAGTATATTCTTATTAATAATTACTCCCATAATGAGTTCTACTAATTCTTTCTTATTATATTCTTATTATTAATTCTCTCATAATGTGTTATACTAATTCTTTCTTCGTATGTTCTTATTAATAATTTTCTCATAATTTGTTCTAATTCTTCTTTAGTATGTTCTTATTAATAGATCTCTCATAATGTGTTCTGCTAATTTTTTATTAATAAGCTCTTATTAATAATTATCTCATAATGTGTGTTCTACTAATTCTTTCTCAATTTGATCTTATTAATAATTCTCTCATAATGTGTTCTAATTCTTCCTTCATACTAAGGAAGAATTATTAATATATGCATAAATATGAAATTCGAAAGTTCAATGTTTAAGTTCCATTTATAATTTAAAATAGGAAGACAATTAGGATTTAAAAATTCTTTAATAACAGGCTTATTATTTGTACTATCTTTTAAATTTAATTCCTTAAACTCAAGAGCAGCATACCATAAAATGGTAACATCTTGATATTCTAGACAAATACCAGTTTTAAACGTCAAATACCAACATGAAATACCGAGCCTCAATGATTCCACTGGAGAACATATTATACAACAGCAACTTCTCATTCCTGGACAATTTAATTAAAAACAAAATTAAATCTTAACAAATTTCATCCAATAATGGGCAATCCCCCCTCTTACTGGAATTTTAATCAAGCCAGTATCTGAAATTACACGATTAAAACAAGGGCCCCCCATTAAAATCCCCGAAACATAAACCACGTCTCTTCTCAGAACGACAGACTTAATTTGGCAATTTGAAATAAGCGAAGTATCGATCGGGAATCTCTAATTACATTTAGTTGGTGTTTAACGGGTCAATGCTTTTTCCACCCTCTTGTGTTTCAGGAATCCTTAATATTTGAATGCTCGTCGTTTGGGCCCCATTTCGAGTAATCAATAAATGCATGCTTGGCAATAAAGCGGATGGTTAATTTTGATTTTTTTTAAAAATGCCCCTGCTAGTATTAAATTGATATTCAGCGTAATTTCGTGCCAGAACTTGTACAGTTATGGAACACTTTTAAGTATCTAATTACACAAGAATTTTAATTATGGTACTGGTGACCATCAATTGCATATTTTGATTAGTCTTTCAAATAAAGGTCTTTACTTTAAGTGCAGGAAAAGGGAGAATTGAATATTTGAATTTGAGTATTGAATTTGATGAGATTTTTTTTTTAATTTTAAGTTGAATGAGTTGCATTTTTGAACTTGATGAGATTTTTTTTAAATTTTGAATTAAAATGAGTTGCATTTTTGAATTTAAAGAATTTTTTTTAAATTGAAATTTGTATTTTTTTAATTTAGTATAATAATTACCCAGTTAGGGTATAACTACGCGCTTATACAATACGTCGTTTTAGGTAATATATATTAGAATTTCAACTGATAATTTTGAACAAGGGTTATTAGTTTTTTTTTATTAACTACGTTCTATATTCTTCTTTTTTCTTCAATGGGCTGACAGTCCCATGGTGGGCCAGGCTGTCTGGCTACTGGTAGATTCAGAAACATGAGATGTTGTTTTACTTTTTAAGGAGTAGGTTCGATAATATTTTATGTAAAAAATTAATCCATTTCATTTAATTTGCACTTTTAAGTATTTAATTACATAAGAATTTTAATTATGGTATTAGTGACCATCAATTGCATATTTCGATTAGACTTTCAAATAAAAATCTTTATTTTAAGTGCAGGAAAAGGCAGAATTGAATATTAGAATTTGAGTATTGTATTTCATGAGATTTTTTTTTAAATTTTGAGTTGAATAAGTTTCAGTTTTCAATTTGATGAGTCGTTTTTATTTAAATTTGAATTTTTTTATTCATTATAATAATTCCCCAGTTAGGAAATCACAACAAACTTATACATCACATCATTTCAGGTATTATATATTAAAAGTTGAACTGATTAGTTTGTACAAGGGAATTTTGTTTTCTTTTTTAAGAAGGTTCGATATTATTTTGTGTAAAAATATACCCGTTTCATTTAATTTGCACTTTTAAGTATCTAATTACACAAGAATTTTAATTATGGTATTAGTGACCATCAATTGCATATTTCGATTAGACTTTCAAATAAAGATCTTTATTTTAATTGCAGGAAAAGGGAGAATTAAATTTGAATTTGAGTATTGAATTTGATGAGTTTTTTTTATTGTAAGTTGAATGAGTTGCCTTTTTGAATTTGATGAGTTTTTTAAAAATTGAAATGTGAATTTGAATTTTTTTGTTCATTATAATAATTTCCCAGTTAGGAAATAACCACGCGCTTATACAACACATCGTTTTATGTATTATATATTAGAAGTTGAACTGATAATTTTATACAAGAGAGTTTAGCTTCCTCTTATTAAAAACGTTCGATATTCTTTTTCTTCAATGGCGCGAAGCCCCATGGTGGGCCAAGACCGTCTGCCTACTGGTATATTCTGAAACATGAGATGTTTTTCTTTTTAAAGAGTAGGATCGATATCATTTTATGTAAAAATATATATCTGTTTCATTTAAATTACACTTTAAAGTATTTAACTTCACAAGAATTTTAATTATGGTTCTAGTAACCATCAAGCATATTGAATATTAGAATTTGAGTATTGAATTCGATGAGTTTTTTTTTTAAATTTTGAAAAATGTAATAAATAGGAAACGAAAAATATTTTCACCCATCCTTTTTATTGAATAATTATGTTTCCAAACAATACATAAAGAGTTAATACTTCAAAAATCCTACAGTATACAGAAATATATCAAAACTAAGAACTAATTACTAAATTCTGGTTTTAGATTAAACACATATCATTTCCTATTATACGTCAGGATCAAATTCCCAATCTCTTAAAATTGAATCATTATAAACAGGATTATCCACTGTATGATTAAATATAACAATTGGTATCATTGCTACAGAAAATATCAAAAACATAATAGAAATAACGAAGATGTACTTCACAATATAGTCCACATTTTCAATTCTGTAGGTATAAGTAAGAAGATGTCCTTTTTGAACAGCATGCCCTTTGGTCAAGTTGCTTGCAGCATTAGTGTAGTGCAAATATTTGTCAGATTTCCCATCAGAAACGTTGAAATTCAGAGCGTTGCATGAAGTCGCGATTTCCGAGTTAGTTATCTGCTTGACATGCACATATACGAAAAGACTTATGATAGTCGAGGCCATAACAAAGATCAAGGTTAAGTAGGTAAAAAAATAAAGCCGATTCCATACTTGGCTCCTCTTGTCAACTGCTTTCTCTCTCTTCTCAATTTCATTTCGGCATTCCCGCAGCAAGTAACGGATCATTGGATTTCCTGTGCAGGTGTTCTTTGCCTTGATAACTGTGGGTTGAATAAAATAATACATTAAAATGTGTGCAGGAATATTGTAATCATAGACAATTATTACTATGCATCAAATCATACAATTTCTAGAAATAACTTAATATAATTTGATACTATAATATGATTTATGTTTAAAAAAATTGGCGAAAAACATGTAGATCATTGATTATATTTTATAATTATTTAGGTCTAAACTTATCGTCTTAACTTATCTAAAAATGCTTTAAAAATAAATATTATATTATGCAGAAAACTGCTAAAAGTACCACCAAAATGATTGCAATCTTGGCTACTTCTTAAGAAATAATTTGGAGAATAATTTTTTAAAGAAAATTTAACCCTATAAAAAAGCTTTCATAGTAAAATTAATTTTTCTCTTTTGGGTATTAAACTCAGCATTTCTGACTTTTTTTTTGCTTGGAAATCGTTGTGCCTTCGTGATGCATTTAACGAACAGTCAGTCAACAGTCAATGAGAAGAGAACATTGCCTTAAAAAATAACAGTCTCGCATCTGCGAGTAGTTTTGAGAGGAAATGGGGATAAACTTCCATCAGTAAGTCTACCGATGCAAGACGATTTATACGCATTGGAACAATCACCACTGCTTCTCCTCGTTCCTGAAAGCAGTGACAGCAACTAACACATTGTTTGGCTTGTCGCTCTACGGTCATTCTAATCACACTTTAGGCTAAATTGACCGGAACCTATAGTTTAATGTGGATTCCAAATAAACAACGAACATCCGTACCGCAGCCAGGATTTGAACCTGAAGCTTGTGGTAAAAATAGCCAGAGCGCCATTAACGTCACGATCATTAACCATCAGGCCGCTACTAACCCACGGATTTCTCACCACTGAGTAATATATTCATTATTCACACATGCCTGATCCATTCTGAAAAAGATCAGTGGATTTCTTTATTATTCGTTTTGTTTGCGTAAATTGTCCAGATTTAAAAGACTGTTAATAAAAATAAGTCTGAATACTCTGTAAATACAGAAGTCAATGATATCGAGATTGGACAATAGTTTGAAATATCTTAAATGAAACAAAAAGTAGAAATATTTATATTAAAATGATACTAAAAATTATTTGATACTTTCTCAATTAAAAGATGTTTCGTGTCTTGAATTCAGCAATTACAGAAACCACAGATCTTCTCTGCGATTTATTCTAATATCGTGTCAACAAACTACCATGAATAAAGAATAATTTTCTTAACTAATTACATACACCATCCATTCTGTTAATTTATCCATCCTCTGAATTAATATATTTTTAAACCTATTTGCAGACTTATAAATTGATGTGCTGTTATTGGTAGATATATGCAACTTAAATCTAAAAAAAACTAAAATTATTTAATTAAATTTAATTACTGAATTAATATTTGAAAAACCTGTATTAACATCAAATGTCTTCCGCTACAAGTTCAAAAAAATATATTTGAACTTGAGTGGATAAATAAAAAGTATTTTATGAACGATTGAAAATTTGAACAAGATTGAGCTAATGGAAGGAATTAAAAAAAAAAAGAACAGCAATCTCGAATTACAGCAAAATAATAAAAGCAAATATAATAAAAGCAAATACACACGATAAAAATAATAAAAGCAAATATATTAGGCTATATTTCAAATTTAATTTAAAACTTTTTGATCATTTAAAATTAAAAAATATAGAAAATATTAATAAGAATACTCACGATCATTTCAAATTTCAAATGTAAAAAATTAAGAATAAAAATATCCACAAAAATAAGCTAAATTAAAATCAGACGATTTTTTATATTATTGCCAATTTGTTGTTACATTATTTTGAAAGTGTGAGCTAATAAAAGGAATTTAAAAATAAATAATAAATAATATATTATGGTACAAAAATTAGCAAAAATAATAAAGAAATAAATATATTTATTTTTAATAGAATTTTCGCGTAATTACTAACGTTTTTTAATGTATTTTGAAACGATAAAAATGAAATGATTTTTTGAAATATTTGATATATTAGAAAAACTCAGTTCAGATATGCAAGTTTAATTTATTCCTTATTATGAAAACTTTATTTGGAATGATTTCTATTTCTTATAAAGTAAGCAATTGTTCTATGTTAAGAAGAAACTAACGTAAAATAAATCTGAAAAATAAAAACCTTTAATAAACGAACTAAAATAATTTATACCGCCTTCATTACAAGTATATTCCACATAAAAAATAGTTTTAAAATATTTCATGTTATTAATTATCTGTGTTTGCATTGAAATAAATATTTTTTAATTTTGGTGCACATTTTTTATCATTTTTTATCAACATTAAAAGCTTTATGATTTTTTTTTTTGTTCGTTAAATTTTCTATAACTTTTGCTTCTTAGTCCTACATTCTTTGAAGGATCTTTACTATAACGGCTGAGTTATACAACATAGTATTATTTGTCAAAAATATTAAGCATGAACAAAACATAATTGAAACAGTTACATTCAACAAAATAAAAGTTAAAAAATATTTAGTGAAATAAAATTTCTGAAAGTGATTTTTATTTTAAATCTATGGTACGTTGAAATTATCTGTGGTAGGTTCAGGGTGTAAATAAAATTTAAAAAAATGACACACAGAAATTTCTTTATCCTATCATGAAATTACTTAAACAAAATACAACATTGTAGAAAAAAATATCTGGATGACAAATAATCAACATAAGTATTGGTGCAACAACTAACACAAAACTTGCTGTAGAAACACCGAAAAATCATCGACCATAGGAAAGTAATATTGTGAAAACGTTAAATCTATGAATTTAAAAATGTTGTTTGAAATGAAGAAATAAGAACTTTAAGTTTCCTTATACTATTAATTACAAGAGTTTTTTAAGAAAAAAAAATTCTATTGACAGAAAATATTTTTAAATTAAATTTCAGAATATCCTTGAATAATATTTACAAAACAAATACTGTATGAAAACACACGTAATTTTAATATTATAACATAATTTTTTCCTTTAATAAATGTTTCATGTACCACACAAATACAATATATTTGGATCTACTTTAAAGCACTAAAATAATCGGCATAATTTGGCATCAATTTTGAAATAATAAAATAAAAAATTCCTTACAAAATTACAAAATAACTTGTATAAATTTAAAATAAATTTCAAAAATTGCCGAGCAGTCAAAATAAATTAAAAGTAAATTTTTAAACGTACACATACCTGACTTATCCATCATACTTTCTTCGGTTTG
This sequence comes from Caerostris darwini, assembly GCA_021605075.1. Taxonomy (NCBI): domain Eukaryota; kingdom Metazoa; phylum Arthropoda; class Arachnida; order Araneae; family Araneidae; genus Caerostris; species Caerostris darwini. The sequence continues at coordinate 35,478 of BPLQ01002919.1, forward strand.
GAAATCTGCTGCTATCTGTGAAAAATCTGTGGAATAATTGAATAATATTTTTAACTCGCCTTTTTTATATATAGGTAATGCTGAATATGAGTACGTATTAGGAACTTTTCGCGAATGTTGCGCAACGATTCTCCTAATTCGAAATAACTTCTAGCTCAGTAAACATGTTTTTAATGTTGCCTTAGTTAGTATATTAGAACATAAAAGGAGCATTTTTGACCTAATTTCCATGAGTATTTTGTTTTTCATATTCGAATTCAGAGAAAACAAAGCATATTAAGTCATTTTCCAGTCACCATAGTAGACTATTGTATGGAAAAGGGTTCAGAATGAATATAATAAATTTCTGATAAATAAAAAAATATAATATTCTATTCAGAACATATACAGTAGCCATAGGAACTTTTACATGACATTCAATTTTTTCTTCAAAAATCCATATTAGTGTTTCATCATTAGAAGGTTACGACAAAATTACACAAATTGCTATCTGTATATAAATTTCAATTAATCATTTATGAACTTGTTTTATTATTTATTTCATCAATAGATCCTAAATATATAATGATGAATGTTAACTTCATTATTTTGAAAATTACATCTATTACTTTAATCAGAATTTTGATTGAATCAACAAGGATTTCCTGTTGTATTACAGGCAGCAACAGAGATAGTTTAATTTACTTTAAGTAATATAATTTTTAACGGATTTCGAAGAATTTGTGAAATACATTGAATGACTTTTATCAAATGATTTTCCTCCTTTTTCAATAACTCACATACAAGAAAAATGCCACCAAAAAGTCGTTGCAAATTGAGAAGAAAAAGTTCGAAATTAAGCATTTTTCCACTAAAGGATCCTAAACAATTTAAAACACTAATCACTATATTTGTGACATGATATTGATAAATTTTAAGTATTAATTAGTAACATTAGGGGCCGGGAATGGCTGGGGGGGGGGAAATCCTGGGTTGAATTTTTTTTATATACTTGCTTTTTTACTTATGGTTTCTGCTCATGACGACTTTTTTAAATTTAATTAATAGATTAAATTATCTTTATTAATGGATTTAGAAAAAAATGTGATATAAAGGTAATGACTTTCATTAAAATCGTATATTTATAAAAACAATTTTTCTCATAAGAAATCATAATTTAAACTACTAAGAATCAAATTCCCGTGTAATAAAATGTCTTTTCAAAGTAAGTAATTTTAAGTAGAAATAATGCACGCTCTTCAAAATTTTTAAAGTTAAAACCCTAAAATTATAAAAGGCTACAGAAATTAATAACCACCAGTGAATTGGTTTGGGTTTTTTATATATTTTTGGTAGATTTTTATAACTGACAGCTTTAACTTCTGTATTCAGCAAAAGTTTTGAACAGATAGTACTTAGACTTTTTTTATTTTCTAGTACAAAAAAAATTTTATCATTATCGTTCTTGCTTTATTCATTATTTCATTCATATCAAAACACTATTCAAATTATGATAAAATAAAATTCACCAGCAAGAGCATGTCTTTTTAAGTGAGGAATTTTAAGCAGAAATAACGCATGCTCTTCAAATTTTTAAAGTTAAAACCATACAATATATATAGAAGGCTACAGGAATTAATAACCCTTCCCGAATACTTTTGAAATTCCAACATCATCAGCAAGTTCTCTAATTGTAAATCGACGGTTTGCAAGCACCGAATCTTTAATTTTTTGGACGTGAGCTGCGTCGGTTGAGGTTGATGGTCGACCAGAGGGCTCTTCGTCTTCAATGCGTTCTCTGCCTTCTGCAACATTCTATACTTTTCTGCAAACAAAATTTAATGCAAGTTTTTTGCTCAATTAATTCAGACGTTTCAAAAATTGCCGGAATCAGTTTTAGCGTCTCACAACGCCAAGCGTAACTCAAACACTAATGAATATTTTGACGTCAACTTTTACACAGATGTCAAGGACAGTGCCAGCAACCTGAAAAAGGAAGAAAAATGAAATTCCATATGTCCTGGGAATTTTAAATTGAAAATTGGTCTTACATTTTGCACACTGTAGTATAATACTTAAGAGACATTTCATTTTCTGGTTTAGGCAATTTCAATCACAATGATTCTGCCGTTATTCATTAAGGATTGCGATGATTGAAGATTGTATAGATCCGTTGTCACTTCTTTTTCACAAGATCGTCGTAGAGATAAACACCAAGAATTATTTATTTTTTCTTAAACAAGAAATTTCTTCGAAAGACGATTTTGCTTGGAGAGAGATTATTCCAAATAAATCTTACAAGTTGGTATAATGAGATCTACCGCAAATTGGGTTTTTAATTTCATTAGTTAATAATAAAACTTGGTTTGCTTTTTTTTTTTAACTAAAATAAAAAATATGTTAAATATCTTCTCCACTAATAACACACCTCTCACTAATACATCTGAATTCATATCAACAAATAAGCTTCTAAACTAAAACATCACTTGACAACAGGATCTGCATTAACTAACTCCTTGAATATCCCACCGAGTGGCTAATTCAAAACTTATGCATGTGCCTCCATAAAATACCACGTAAATTAAACACCATATCATTATCTATAACTCCTCGTATTCTTTTAACCTCTACAATCTTTTGAGTTACACACTCTCATAAAACACAAAGCACAATAACAAGTAATAAATAAAATTATTAGTTAAGATTACTTCTTCATCCTAACAAGACGCTTGCTTGCTCTGACTTCCTCTTTCCAAAGTCTTCTATCTACAAAAGACTTTGCGACAGCTCTCCATACCTTAAATTTCAAAATCTTTAAGCCTTCTTCAATGTCATTTATCCATCCAGTCTGTGGTCTTTCTTTAGCTAGAGATCCCTCATGCTTTTTGAATGTCAGGATCTCAGTGGAATTATCATACGCGCTTCTCCAGATATGGCTCCAGCATCTTAATCTACACTCATGTCCATAAATTAAGGATAATTCAGAATCACACAGAAATTGAACTCTAAAATAAAAATTTCACCTGTAGAATTATCACACACATCTTGAAGAAGAATATGCAAATTACAAGAAACCACCAGATGGGGCGGGTAGTACATCACAATGACGAGAGTGTAAGAGAGGGGTATATAAGGAATGGTGGCAAAGAAGTAAAATTGTTCACAAACGCTTTAATAGCCTTTCAGTGCAATAACCGCATAGTTTAGATACAAAGGAAGCATTTGGATGATTTTTTACGCGGTAGAATTATCGGACGACTGGAATGTGGACGTACCCAGCTGGAAGTATCCGAGGACCTTGGAATCGCCCAGAGTGTCATCTTCAGGCTTTGGCAACGATTCCAAGATGATGGTAATGTGAGTAGATGTTACAGCACAGGTCGCCCCCGAGTTACAACGCCGAACGAGGACCGGTAATTAGCAGTTACTGCTAAAAGAAACAGACGGAGCACAGCATCAGACCTGTCTCGTCAGCTCTCTTCAGTTACCGGTACGACAGTTTCAAGGCAGACCGTGTACAGACGCTTAGGGCACATTGGTCTATATGCCCGTAAAGCCTGTTAGATGTGTTCCACTTACCGCAACTCACTGTCGCCTGCGATTAACCTGGAGTAGAGAGAATGCATTGTGGACACCGCAACAGTGGTCTTGTGTGATGTTTTCTGACGAGTCCAGGTTTAGTTTGCAGTCTGATTCTCACCGGACTTTCATATGGAGAGCACCAGGTACCCGTTACCACCAAGAGAACACCATTGAACGACACCGTTACGGTGGTGCAGGATGGCTCGTTTGGGGAGGAATTATTCTTGGTTCCAGAACTGACCTGCATGTTCAGAGTGTAACGATGACAGGCTACATCTATCGGGATGTCATTCTGGAACAACATGTACTTTTGTTTCGGGGCGCCATGGGTGCTGAATTTCTGTTTATGGATGACAACGCCCGTCCTCACCGTGCAAACATTGTAGACGAATGCCTTCAATTGGAGGATATCACCCGTATGGATTGGCCAGCATACTCACCGGACTTGAATCCAATAGAGAATGTGTGGGATATGCTCGGCCGATGAATTGTAGCCCGTCAACCCCCTCCCACCTGTCAACTGGAACTTTGGAGGGCATTGCTTGAGGAGTGGTGTAATATTCCCCAAGTGGTGTAATATTCCAGATACATATGCAACCTGGGCACAAAATGCAGCATTCTCCAAAACAATAAAGGAAAAAATTATTAAAGTGATGGACTTTGTAACCCATAATATAGACTACATTACACAATAGAAACAAAAAGCATGTTCTTAATCTATTATTGTATCTATATCCCCTAACAGCTTGTGTAATACTAATTACCATACGCAGCCACTTCCTTTAAATAATTGTGTTAACAATTTTATTGTACATATGTAAATATCAGTAATCTTTCTCTTAGTTGTCTAATTTTTGTTTTGATTTTCTATAATTTAATGATAGATTACTATAAGTAGTTTTAGTAGAGTGAATGCTGCCGATGGCCATAAAATGTGTGCTATTCGCCAGGAATCACTCAAACAGGCCTAAAGCAAGAGTTCTTAGAACTCCTCACGATTGAGAGCCGTTCTGGTGTGTTTATATGCACCAGACAACTCCCATAGCGGAACGAACCCAGTGATTATCACTGATTATCAACAGTGTACTCAGCCAAAGGGCTGCTTACGTTGCCCAGAGTGGTTCTTCAATCTTCCCTTTCCGTAGATGTGCACCCAACACTGAAATCTCGTTAACTCGAGAAGGCCAGTGGCACGCCTGCGGCGTTCAAGTTCAAGTGGTGTAATATTCCAAGGCCTGTATTACATCGTCCGGGTGACATACTCCATATTAACCATCATACTAACCATGTTATACTGTTTTTTGTAAATAGGTTCTTTTTTTGAAATTTGCTCCAGGAAGTAAAAATCGCAATTTTTATTAATTATGTCAAACATATAGCATCTTTTTTGCTCTTTACCTTTTGTTTAATAAATAGACTTTACAAATAAGTCAAATTTGTTTTGCTTCTGTCTCTTTCTTTGCCTGAACTTCATTATTCTTAATTTATGGACATGAGTGTATTACTAAAGAATGTATCATTTGTGGTTATATCATAGTTCTAAATTGTATCTTATTCGCCAAAATCCTCTGTCTTGAACTGAGCCACAGATTTCTCTGAGTCATTCCATTCCGTGAAATTAATATTTTTCCGGCCCATGAAATTTATCACACTTTTATAAAATATATTTATTTTATAATGGCCAAAGTAGTGAAAACCAATGTATTAAAAAATTATATTATGTGTGCATCCATATATTCAAAAATGAACTGTCAAAATTATGAAAAAAAATATCTTTCATTTTAAAATAAAATTCTTGCTAATATAAGGCAGATATTGCCCGTTTTATTGATGAGCTTACAGTTATGAGTTTATTAAATTATATTCTACGAACTCATGAGGCATGTGCATCTTGGAGCATCTAATATAACAGGTTCTATGTTTCACTTTAAGTGACCTCAGTGACGCAGTGATCCTCGCTAGATACGCGCAGTTGATTGTTGATCGGAGAGCAAACCAGACATTTAGTTGAAATCGTTAAAGCTTTTGGTTCAACTTACATAAAACACATTAGACGCTAATCTGCAACACCAATACCCAAGTTGAGGTCTATTTGCAAATGCTAAGTGAAAGAGTGAAGAAACAAATATCGCAATAGTAAAATTAATATTTTTTAATGATTTCATTTTTTTTTTATTTTGTTTATATTTATATATATATTTTATATTTCATTTTTAGTATTATATATTTCTTTACAATGTGCGTTTAGTATCATTATTATTATACTATCTATGTTTACGTAAAAGAATAATTGTAAACACAAAAAAAGAATGAATATCATATAAACATTCATATAAATACTACTAATGTTAATTTTTTTTTCTGATTAGTATATTATGAGTTTTTATTTATCTGAAAATTATTACATTTACTTTTAACCCTCTTCTAAAAAATAGTCTATTATAGTGACTGAGGTATGCTGTAAACATTTTTTTTTCTTCTGAATTAAAATATGCCAAAAAAATTCTTCATAAGAACTATCTCAAAACTGTTTGTGTTTTATACTAAAATATTAACTAAGTTAACATTAGGAAAACATTAAAAACTTGTTTACTGCTCTTTAGAATTTTACGAAACCCATATCGTTCCACAACCACCGTATTCACACCGTGAGACTTATGGCTATTCCCTAAACTCAAAAGACCACACAGGGGATACCGTTTTGAGTCGATTGAAGAGATTCAACGTGAATCGGCGCCCGCTTTGAAAGCCATCCCTGCCGATGACTTTTTAGCATGCATTAAGGATTGAAAAAAAAAGTTGGCGTAAGGATAAAGTTGGCGTTACTTTGGAGGCGATGAAAATAATTTGGAAGAATAAATAAAGAGTTTTTGAAAAAAAATAATTGGTCTCACTTTTTGGGCACAGTAGTATTCATAGGTACCATCTCAAAAAATGTTCGTATTATATTCTAATATATTAACAAAGATAACACTAGAAAAACATTAAAAACTTGTTTACTGCGCTTTGAAATTCTTGCTAAAAATTATTATTACGAATTACAAGAATCGTTGCACAATATTCCCGGAAAAGTTATTGACACATGCACAAATCCAGAATCTGACGATCGATATGGCAAGTAAGTACATTCATAAATATTTGCTTTTAATTTGTATTGAATATTCTGCAATTTTTGAAAGTTAATTGCAAATTTATATTTTAATTTGTATAAATTATTTTGCGATTTTGTATAGAATTTTTTTTATTTTATTATTTTAAATATAGAAGCCAAATACAAAGCATTTGTGTTGTACGTTAAACATTTGTTAAACTTTTGTACATGGAAAAAATTATGTTATAATAATAAAATTACGTGTGTGTTTCTATTCTTTTTGTTAATATTATTCAAGGATTTTCTAAAATTTATTTCAAAAATGTTTTTTTGCTAATATATTCTTTTTTCGTAAACATCTCTTATAGTAAATAGTATAAGTTGACTATCAGCTCTTATTTCTTCTTTTTAATTTTTTAATTTCATAGATTTAACTTTTTTATAGTATTTCCTTTCACTGTGATTGATGTTTTTCCCGTGTAGATTTTACAACCAGTCTTTTAAATCTGAACAGTTTATGCATACAATACGAACAATAAAGAAATCCACTGATCATTCTCAGAATGGATCATATATGGGAGAAAACTGAACACGTTACTGAGTGGTAATGAATCCGTGGTTTATTTTCAGGAATTATTAAAGTCGATGGCATTTGACTGTAAATCGTCTTGCTTCAATAGACTTACCTGATGAGAGTTTATCCGGTTTCCATTCTAAACCACTCAGATATAAAGCAGTTAGTTATCTTGTTTTATTCTCATCGCCTATCGGCGGATTTTCTTTTAGTAAATGCTGCACGAGGCTCAACGATGTCCACTAAAAAAAGTTAGTAGAGCCGAGTTTTATGGCCAAAAGAGGTAAATTAATTCTACTATGAGATCTGTTTTATATTGTTCAATGTAGTTTAAAAAAGGATTCACTAGTTTAAAAGGATTCACTAAATTGGTCAATTAACATGTTACCAAATTTGTAACCATCTTGGTAGTATGTTACTTTAAGTATGCTCATTTTTACAAAAAAGAAGCACCTTTAATATAAGATAAACACAAATATTTATAAGACATAATTATAATAAAAAAACAATGATCTACATGTTTATATTTTTAAACATAAATAATATTTTTGTATCAAAAGTACATTAAGGTATTTCTAGAAATTGTGTGCTTTCCTAAATAATAATTATTGGCTATTATTTTTAATGTATTATTTCCTTCAACCCACAGGAACCAAGGGGAAGAAGAATACCTGCAAAAGGAAAGTACGAGATTCTGAGCCAACTGACTGCCCTTACTTTCTGAGGTCACGAAAAGAAATTGGAAAGGGAGAGAAACCTTTGTACAAGAGGAGGAGCCAAGCAAGGAATCGACTTGTTTCCACGACATGCATAAAATTGGTGTTAGGTTCGGCTCCAACCACCATAAATATTAACATATATTTATAATTCAAGCAGATAATGATGGAAAACGCGCCTTCATACAATATTCTGAATTACAACATTTCTGATGTTAAATCTACCCACTTTTTGCCCTAAGCAAATGCTGCAAGTAACTTAACCCATGGAAATGTTGATTCTTACTTTTACTTACAAAATTGAAAACGAGATTTATATTCTAAAGTACATCTGTGTAATTTCTATTATATTATTGGTATTTTCTGTAGCCATTGTTCCAATTGTTATATATAATCATACTGAGGATAATCCTGTTTTATTTTAAGAGCTTTTGAATTTGATACAGCAATTTAATATGAAATGATATAATGCAATATTTAATCTATAACTAATATTTAGAAATGTATTTGTTTGGAATGTAATTCTGTATACAGTGGGAGTTTTGAATTTTATGCTTTATGTATTTTTAGCAATATATTCCTTCAATAAAAATGATATGTGAAAATATGTTTCGTTTCACATTTATTACATTTTAAAATGAAATTGATTTTAAAAATTTAGTTTAAATTTTAAAAATGTGAATTAAAATTTTACATTTAAAATGTGTGAAAAAAATTAATATATATTCATCAATTTAATTCGAAACACCTGAAACATTTAAAAATGTTAATTAAAATTTATTTCATTAAATAAAAATTTAATTTCGTATCTAAATACAGTGAAGGAAAATCATATATTTTTAAGAAGTGAATTTGATAAAGAAAAAAATATGAATGATAATAAAGAAAAATATATGTGAAATAATCAAAGAAACTTTGATATGAAACTTTATTTCATATTTGTAAAAAATAAGTCCTATTTTTTTAGTATTATCTAAAAAAAATCAAATAATATATTTTAAATTTTAAGTTTTGTATCTGAAGAATTATTTTCGACATTTGATCCTGAAAGTTTAAAAATCAAGATAGTTGTTATAGCAAATGCAAAGTTCATAAAAAATATCTCCAAAAGTGAAGAATAATTCTCCTTTCAAAATGTTATCACTTTGTTGACAATTTCAGGTTTCTATTCATTTAAATCATTTTCGTAGTAATTATCAACGTAAAATAAAGTATTACGTAAATTATTAGCACTGGTGACACCAGATTTTTACTTCTGGATAACCATGTTTTGATGTTACTATGGGGGTGATACTAGATAGGTAACCAAAATAGAGGAAATATTAACGCATTATATAACCTCTGCTTAATATAGATATAATCAAAAATATGTAAATTAATTTGTAATATCAGATGTAATTCGTTCAAAAGCAGCTGTTGCTTATGCTAAAGCGTAACCTTGCTTCAGATATGTTAAAATGGATAGAATTCTGCTACATTAAAAAAAATACATGCATTTAAACGAAGGTAATACAAAGCATTAATTTATTTATTTCTTTAAAAAAAAATTTTTTGTGATACAGTCTGTAAGTGTTTTATTATAAAAATTTGAAAATTACAATTTTGAATTCTTTTGTAAAGAAACACGAAACAAACATTTTCATTGGCACCGAACAGACCTGAAAAAGACCTTTAGATGAAATACCATAAAACAAGGCAATAATCTGATTATTGAATAGTTTTTGTTAGTAGACAAATTTTAAAAAATGTTAGATATTCTAGAATGACATCTGAATGCAGAAAACCCTACTCAATAGCGAAGGCACAATTACCGAAATGTCGAATTTTGAGATACATTTAAAAGATCTCATGAAAGACCTGATTTGTAATTTTCGACCTGATTTGTTATTATAGACCTGATTTGTTTGACCTATGTTATTTTCACTTTGTTTGAATTTTTTTTCTGACACCATATAAAATATGTATTTCTTTCTGAAGCAATATTATTTTCTGTTGATAGACAATAGATAAAAATAATTGAATAAATGAAATAAACCGGTTTTTGACTTTGCTTTTAAAACTAAAATAATTTTGAAAATAATCTGAAAAAAATAATAATCTGAAGAAACTAATAATTTGAAAAATATAATACAGTATTTATTTTAAATAGTCTCTCATTTTAGAAAGAAATCAATTTATCTCTGTTTAATGTTGAGACTAAATTTTGTTGTATTACTTATCTTTGCAGTTAGTTAGATTCAATGCAAATCTATGCATGTGCATGCAGGATGGTGGTGGTTTTGAACTAAAATAAATATTAAGTTAATTATAGTATCTTTTCTACTGAGAACCCAAAATAAAAACACAACATCATGATAATAACACCACATCATCAAATTCGTTTAACTTCTAGAGTCTTTTGAGATAAGATATCATTGCACTCTCATAAAATACAAAAATGCAGTAAAGATTGTAATAAAATATTTTTATTAGCATGCTTACTTCTCCATCTTAACAAGCCCTTGCATACCTGGGTTGCTTCAACCACGAGCTCGTAACAAAGTCTTCTATCTACAGCGACTCCACTCCAATCATTAAATTTCAAAATGTTTTTCAATGTCACCTAACCATATAGTGCTTCTTGCATTAGGGGAATTTACATATACAATTCTGCATAGTTAAAAGTTTTAAAAAGAGTATTCGCAGACATAGTAGAACTTGTATCCGAAATATTTTATAGGTTATTATTTGGTTCCAAATATTTTTTACATTGTATCAAAGTATGTTACATAGCCTTTGGTATTTTTCAGCATAGATACCAAGGAGATGGAGTGAGACCGAAACTATAGTTTTGAGTACGATGAACATGCTTGTGCGAAAACTAAAAAATATACACACACCTTTCAATTTGTTGTCAAAAGTCGATTAGAAAATTTAAATGATTGAATTCTTGATCCTAGTTCTTACTTGCCAATGCATTTTGTTGTGTTTTGTAGTGCCTCCTTAGTTTATTGAAAAATAATATCGCCATAAAAAATAATATATCTGAAAAATAATATCTATATAATAAACGATGAATTTTACTTTATATTTTGCACGAGAGTCTGTATTGCCGATTTATCCTAGAGTCCAAATAAAATAGATTTTTTAAAATACTGTTTAGAAGGTTGTTTAATGGTTTTCCTGAAAGCTTGGCGACGCGATGAGATAGATAATGAGGGACAAAAACTTATGGCGAAATTATTAAAATAAGTGCAAGGGCTTGATCTTCGAATTTTTATTGTAATTAGAAGCTATCTTGAATAAGTGACTGAAATCGTATTGTTAGGATTTAGATGCATTTGAGACAAAAATGACTTTGACCGCCTATTAATTCTTAAAAGTTGTTTGAAAAGATTCTTAAGGAAATGGTAAGAAGTAACTGAATTTTTTCAAATAATTTTGAAAAGGAAATCACCAAGCTGAAAGATAATTCACGAGTTTTGTCTAAATAGTGGTTAATTGGGGATTCAAGTGGAAGAATGGATGTTTAAATTGTCAAGAAGGTTTCCAAAATAGTACAGCAGAAAATCCTTCAGCAGAAAATTCAATCAATATACAGATTAAAGTACTAGATGTAATAATCAAAATAATGAAGTTAACATTCATCATTATGTATTCAAAATCTATTGAAGAAATAACTAATAAAACATGTTCATCAATGATTAATTGAAATTCATATACAGGTAGAAATTTCTGTAATTTTGCCTCAAACTTTAAATGAAAAAAGATATCTTTGTAGAACCCTCTTCTAGAAAATAGTTTATTATATTGACTGCAAAATAATGTAAACATGCTTTTTTCCTCTGAATTGGAATATGCAAAATAAAATATACATGGAAACTATCGCAAAGTTATATGTGTTTTATTCAATATTAACGTAGATAACACCAGAAAAACTTTAAAAACTTGTCTACTGCGCTTTACTGTGCTAGAAATTATTTCGAATTACAGGAATCATTGCGCAACATTCCCGGAAAAGTTCCTAATACGTACACAAATCCAGAATTACCTATATATAAAAGAGGCTAGTTTAAAATATTATTCATTTATTGCACAGATTTTCACAGACAGCAGCAGATATTTAAACCGAGGAATTAACGATGGATATGTCAGGTAAGTGCAAGTTTAAAAATTTACTTTTAATTTAGTTCGACTGTTCTGCAATTTTTGAAAAATATTTTAAATTTATATTTTAATTTTTTATAAATTATTTTGTAGATTTTATAAAGGTTATAAAAAATTTTTGATTGTGTTATTTTAAAGTAGATGCCAAATATAGTATATTTGTGTGGTAAATGAAACATTTATTAATGGAAAAAAAAATATGTTATAATATTAAAATTAAGTTGTTTTCATATAGTATTTGTTTTTTAAATATTATTCAAGATATCCTAACATATATTTTAAAAACGTTTTCTGTCAATAGAATTTTTTTTTCGTAAGAAACTCTTGTAGGTAATAGTATAAACTAACTATCAGCTCTTATTTCTTCACTTCAAACAACTTTTTTAAAATTCATAGATTTAACTTTTTTATAATATTTCCTTTTCCTTTGGTCGATGTTTTTGCAATGCAGTGTTTGCTAGAGCATGTTTTTTGTTTGCGTTAGTTTACAAAGTTTCGTCAATTGTTTTTCGTTAGTTCAAAATGTATATTAATTATTTGACATCAATAATATAATATAATATGTATATATAAATTGTTAACAGTATAAAAGTTTTTATTTTACTTTCCTTCTCACACTTATATTAAATAACATTTATTAATTTCAATGTAAATACAGATAGTTAATAATATAAAGCATTTTTAAACGCTTTATGTAGAGTATAGTTGTAATGTTCGTGACATAAATTTTTTTAGTACCTTTTTTATGGCATTTGATTCTCATTGTATTTTTTATAAAAATCATTCTTTTCTTAAAAATTTTTTTTTGTTAGATTCCTTTTAGCATGGAATGATTGCTTACTGCATTGCTTAGGATTGAAAATCATTTGAAATAAAAAGCTCTCACAATAACGAGTAAATAAAACTCACACATCTGAACTGAATTTTTGAAATGTATCAAATATTTCAGAAAAAATTTCATTTTTATCATCTCAGGAATATATAAAATGTGCCTTAGTAATTGCTAGAAAATTTCTATTAGCTTTAATTATAAAAAATAATAATTATTCTTTATTAAAATAAAAATGTATAAATAAATTTATAATCTAAAGCCCCTTGATACGGTATAGTGTACTTAAAGGATTTTCCAAACTGGTCAATTAAAATGTCGCCAGGTTTGCAGCCAACTTGACATACTTTTAAATTTTTCTTTGTAAGTTATTATAATTTAAAAAAAAAAATATTTTTTCAACAGTAAAACAAGAAATAAATAATTATAAAAACTTATGAATAAAAGTAATTAATAATGTGCAAGGGTTTTTTTTTTCGAATTTTCTTAACATTAATCCCATTACGTTATCAAAATCTATTACATTTCATCATTACATTATTGCTGGTAATTGTATGGTTTTATAAGTAATGTTAATGTTCTGTGAATTATAATATGCTTACATATATTTTTATTCTGTTATTTTCTTCATCCCACAGTAATCAAGGGGAAGAATACCTGTAAAGGAAAAGTACAGGAATCTGAGCCAATTAGCTGCTATTTGCTGCAGGAATGTCGAAAGGAAATTAGAGATAAAGCAATGTACAAGCGATGCCAAGCAAGGAAGCGACTTTTTATCTATGTATTCTTCAACTTGATCTCCATTTTGACTTCAATCATCTTAAGCCATTTCGTACATTTGCAAAACCAGCAGATAATGAGGGAAAACGCTACTTCTCTGAATGTTCAGAATATCAACCTTTATGATGTGGAATCTGCCAAACTTTTACCTGACGCTGCTACTGCAAGCAACTTGACCCATGGAAATGGGGTTAAAAAGGGGCATTTTCTTACTTTTATTTACAGAATTGAAAAACAGGACTTTATTTTAAAGTGTATCTACGTAATTTCTATTATATTATTGATATCTTCTGTAGCAATTGTTCCAGTTGTTATATATTATCATACTGAGAATAATACCGTTTTGAATTGTTTAATTTTTAGAGCTCGGGCATATGATCCTGTCATAAAATATGAATAGATATAATGCAAAATTTAATCTACAACAAATATTTAATCTAAAACAGATATTTAATTTTTACTTCTTGAGTTTTGCTGTATTTCTCTACTTTGTGAGAGTTTTAAATTTTGATGGTTTATGTATATTTATTCAATAAAATGATCTGGGAAAATATATACCGTTTCCTATTTATAATATTTTAGGGTCAAGTTGATTATTATTGTAAATTTTGCTTAATTTATATTTAAAAAAAAAAAGTAAAATTAATTATTACTTAAAAAATACAAGATAAATAAATGTTTTGCCATCATTTTTACTTTCAATACTAACTATTAAAGCTAAAAATATTAATTAAAATTTTATTCATTACAGAAAAAATTTCATTTCTAATATGCAGAAAGAAAAAGTGTATATTTTATAGAAATGGAATTAATAAAAAAAAAAATCAAACAACGTTTATTCTATGAAACATTTTTTTTTTTGTGTTTTCATATTTCATTAAATACGAAAATGATATTAATAAAATAAATGTATTTGAAAAAAAAATTAGTATGTACTTTAATAATAATAGAAATTGATCCTGGTACTTTAAAAAACTTTTCATGACATTTTAAAGTATACAATATTCTAACTGGAACATAAATAGTTTTTGGAATTTTTATATTAGTATAACAGGTGGGCTGAAAGGTTCGTAGGCTGACACATATATGGCGCTACTAGTATTAAATTCATATGATTTTTTTTTAAGAATTCACTATTCTTCATAAATTACCCAAATTGATATGAAAACACCACAATTTGAAAAATATGACAAATTAAATTACGTCCATTGTAAACTAACTGACGAAGAAGAAATTTTAAGTTTCAGTAAATATTAAAGACTAAATTATATTAAATATTTGAAAGACTATTTATAAAATATTTAAATTTTACTTCAAACTGATGAAAATAAATGCCTTTAAATTTTTTAAAAGAAATTTTTAAATAAAAGATATTTAACAAGTATGAATACAAATATTCATCCGTGTCTTAATTTTAATAAATTATGCATTAGCATTTATGTATTAAAAAAGCAAAAATTGAGATGAAATATTATTTATTAGAATTATAAAGTTATTTTATATTAAATTCATAACAATTAACCGGGAAATGTATGTGTTTGAAATGTATAGAAGGTGTTGGAATCATTCTAGAAATTGCAGTTTTTTACTACAAAAATTAATTTGCTTTAATTCGTAAATAATAACTAATAATAAATAGCATATTTATAAAACATGTTCGAGCTTTTGTGCATGATTAAATAAATTTTTTTGATGTTTTCGTTTATTTTTTACATTTTTTATTTCATTTAACACATAATATTAATTGTAACATAATATGTTATTATTTAAAAGTAACGTGGAAAATTGAATTTAATTCAAATTAAAAAAATAACGAAAATAATAACTTTGAAAAATGCAAATAATTACCTTGGAATATAAATAAGTTTTATTTATTATTTAAAAGTAGCTTTTGAATGGAAGTTCTTAAATAATTCATTTCAAATTTTGATTGTTCTCTCTGCATATTAAGCAATGAAATTTAAGTATAAGATTAAAAATTATTTTCTGTTTCGGTTTTGTTGATGATTTAAATTGCAAACAATATTTTTTTTTCAAAAGTTACAGCCTGCTAATTTTTTTTTTAATAAATTCTATATTTCTTTACTTTGTTAATCTAAAATTCCTATCGTAAAAAATTGAATGAAATTGTTAAGTCTCTGAAGTTATCTCTCATAAATTTATTTCAGAAAATAAAATGAAATAAAATACATTTTCAATTAAGTTTAATTTAATTTTAAAAAATTTAAAAACATGTATTTGTCGAACCAAAAATTAAATAATAAATAAAATGAGTTTTAACTATTTATTTTATTTAGAATGTGGAAAATATACAATAATGTAGTTTTCGTTTTAGGGATTTTAAAATCTTTTTTTTTTTTTTTTTTTTTTTTTTTGTTTACTTTTGTTCCTTCATAAAACTTTGGTACTTCCTCATTATAAAATTCATGGCAAATTAATTCTGTTATGAAATTATTAAATATACATATTATTTTTGTCGCCAAAACAATTCACTAAAATCTGGTATAATATGTAAATGTTGAAAATAATTCGAGCATTGAAATCTAGCACAATCTAAAAATTTAGATATTTTTTTAAATTAAGCATAATATTATAGTGATAAATAAAACAAAATAAATTGGATTCTTTGTTAAAAATTACGTAATATTTAATAGAAAAAAATTGTTGTATTGATTGTTATAATTCCATGTATTAAGCAAAAATTGTCATAAATAAAACAAATTTCATAGATTTAGACGAAAATTAATTCGTTATAATAGATATATATTTAAAAAAATATCAATCAAAGGAATTAAATAAGCGTCTTTTGTTATTTTTATTTTATATTTTTTTTTTCATTTAATTATTACGGATTTTTACTCTCTGAGACATGTCAATCCATGGTTAGTTGTACAACAACTAAGCCTGGTGTTCACAGTGTTAATTACTTACGTGATCGCTTAATTTACCTTGATAATTACTACAAAAATGATTTAAAAGAAAAGAAACCTGAAATCCTCAACTGTGTGATAACAATTTGAAAGGAGAATTTTTTTTTTTTTTTTTTTTTTTTTGAGATTTTTTTTATCAGCTTCGTATCTGTTATAGCAACTACCTTGATTATTAAATAATTAGAATCAATTTTTGATAAGAATTCTTTTAATACAAAGTTAAGGATTTAAAATATGTTGGAATTTTTTTAAAATTCTGAAAAAGAAAAATGTTATAACTCTTTTCAGTATTAAGACCACTTCTTTTTACTATTAAACCTCAGTATATTTTTTCTTTTCAAAAATATAGTTCCATAAGGTTATTTTCGCATTTAGTAAAATGTGAAGTTAAAAAATATAGAAACTTCATGTAATAAAGTTACTTCATTTTTTAATATTTTTGTTATTTTTTTAATTAAATACATTTCTTAAAAATATACACTTGTTCTCTCTGCATATTAAGCAATGAAATTTTTATTAAATGAATGAAATTTTAATTAATATTTTTAATTTACAGTAATTTGTATTTCAAATGCAATTGATAAACTGTATTTTATTTTTCTTATATTTTAAAAGTAAGATTTAAATGTACTTTTTTTAAAATATAAACTAAACGAAATTTTTAATAATAATCAACTTGATTCAAAAACTTAATTAATAGGAAACGAAAAATATTTTCACCCATCATTTTTATTGAATAATTAAATTTCCAAACAATACATAAAGAGTTAATACTCAAAAATCCCACAGTATACAGAAATATAACAAAACTAAGGACTAATTACTAAATGCTAGTTTCAGATGAAATGCATATCATTTCCTATTATACGTCAGGATCAAATTCCCAATCTCTTAAAATTGAATCATTATAAACAGGATTATCCACTGTATGATTAAATATAACAATCGGTATCATTGCTACAGAAAATATCAAAAACATAATAGAAATAAAGAAGATGTACTTCACAATATAGTCCACATTTTCAATTCTGTAGGTATAAGTAGGAAGATGTCCTTTTTGAACAACATGTACTTTGGTCAAGTTGCTTGCAACATTAGCGTCATTCAGATATTTGGAAAATTTCCCATCAGAAACGTTGAAATTCAGAACGTTGCATGAAGTAGCGATTTCCGAGTTAGTTATCTGCTTGACGTGCACATATACGAAAAGACTTATGATAGTTGAGGCCAAAACAAAGATCAAGGTTAAGTAGGTCAAAAAATAAAGCCGATTCCATGCTTGGCTCCTCTTGTCAACTGCTTTCTCTCTCTTCTCAACTTCATTTCGACATTCCCGCAGCAAGTAACGGATCATTGGATTTCCTGTGCAGGTGTTCTTTCCCTTGATAACTGTGGGTTGAAGAAAATAATACATTAAAAAGGAGTGTAGGAATGTTATAATTCATACACAATTATTATTATTCAGGAAATCATACATTTTCTAGAAATAACTTCAATAGAATATGATACCATAATATGATTTATGCTTAACAATATTTTTATAAGAAACATGCAGATCATTGATTTTTTTATAATTATATACTTATTAATTTCTCTGCTTAATATATATGAAAAATGCTTCTGTTTTGTAAATACAAGTAATATAAAAATTTTTTTTTTTAAGTCAATTACTTCTTTTTTTCTCACTATATTGCAGGAAGTCCTTCATAAATAATTTTCATTCAGTTTTTTAAGTTTATCTGGTGCTCTCTATTGCTAGATATATGCAACTTAAATCTAAAAAAAAACTAAAATTAAATAATTAAATTTAATGAATGAATTAATATTTGGAAAAACTGTATTAACATCCAGTGTTATCCACTACAAGTTAAAAAAAAAATGTATTTGAACTTGAGTGGATGAATAAAAAGTATTTTATTAACGATTGAAAATTTGAACAAGATATATATAGGGAGATTGTGAGCTAATAGAAGGAATTGAAAAAAAAAGAACAGCAATCTCGAATTACAGCAAAATAATAAAAGGAAAAATAATAAAAGCAAATATAATAAAAGCAATATCCATACTATAAAAATAATAAAAGCAAATACATACGATAAAAATAATAAAAGCAAATATATTAGGCTATATTTCAAATTTAATTAAAAACTTTTTGATCATTTAAAATTAAAAAAAATATAGAATACATTAACAAGAATACTCACGATCGTTTCAAATTTCAAACATAAAAAATTAAGAATAATAATATCTAAAAAAATGAGCTAAATTAAAATCAGATGATTTTTTATATTATTGCCAATTTGTAGTTACATTATTTTAAAAATTGAACAATGTATATTAAATGAATAATAAAAATATTTCATAATAAAATAAAATAATTCATAATTAAATGAATAAAAATAATTAATAATTAAATGAATAAAATAATTAATAATTAAATGAATAAAATAATTAATAATCATTAATTAATTAATAATTAGTTATGAGAAAAAAGATATTATTAACTAATTATTAATTAATTAATGATGTGAAAATTAGAAGGAAGAGCAGATTGAATATATGAATATTTCTCCCATATCAAACTAAAATTAATGAATTAATATTTGAAAAAACTGTATTAACATCCAATGCCATCCACTACAAGTTCAAAAAAAATTTATATGAACTGAGTGGATGAATAAAATGTATTTTATTACGATTGAAAATTTGAATAAGATATATATAAGGAAAATGTCAGCTAATAGAAGGAATTTAAAAATAAATAATAAATAATATATTATGTAACGGAAATTAGGAAAAATAATAAAGAAATAAATATATTTATTTTTAATAAAATTTTCTCGTAATTACTAAAGTTTTTTTAATGTATTTTGAAAAGATAAAAATTAAATGATTTTCTGAAATATTTGATATATTAGAAAAACTCAGTTCAGATATGCAAGTTTAATTTATTCCTTATTAGGAAAACTTTTTATTTGGAATGATTTCTATTTCTATTAAAATAAGCAATCGTTCTATGTTAAGAAAAAACTAACGTAAAATAAATCTGAAAAACAAAAATCTTTAATAAACGAACTAAAATAATTTATACCGCCTTCATTACAAGTATATACCACATAAAAAATAGTTTTAAAATATTTCATGTTATTAATTATCTGTGTTTGCATTGAAATAATTATTTTTTAATTTGGTGCTTTATGATTTTTTTTTTGTTCGTTAAATTTTCTGTAAGTTTTGCTTCTTAGCCATACATTCCTTTAAAGATCTTTATTATGGCGGCCGAGATATACAGCAGAGTATTATTAGTCAAAAATATTAAAGATAAACAAATTGAAATTGAAATATATACGTTCAACAAAATAAATGATAAAACTATTTAGTGAAATAAATTTCATGCAAATGATTTTTATTTTATGTTATTTTAACCTGTAACTTATCTGTAGTACGTTGAAATTATCTATGGTAGATTGAGGGTGTAAATAAAATTAAAAAAATGACACACTGAAATTTTTTTATCCTATTAAAAATTACTTAAATAAAATGCAATATAATAGAAGAAACTATTTATATATAGATGACAAATAACTAACATAAGTATTAATGCAAAAAATAACAAAAACAAAAAGTGCTCTAGCAAATATTGGAAAAATATCGACCACAGGGAAAGGAAATGTTAATAAAAAAAGTCTATGATTTTAAAAAATTGTTTAAAGTAAAGAAATAATAGCAAAAAGTTAGCTAATATTATTACCTACAAGAGTACGAAACAAAATTGCTATTGACAGATAATATTTTTGAAATGAATTTTATAATATTCTTAAATAATATTTGTAAACAAATACCATAAGAAAACACACGTACTTTTAATGTTATAACTTAATTTTTTCCACTAATTAATGTTTCATGTACCACACAAACAAAATATATCTGGCATCTACTTTAAAACAATAAAATAAAATTTCTTATAATCTTTATAAAATTACAAAATAATTGATACAAATTTAAATATAAATATCAATTAATTTTCAAAAATTGCAGAACAGTCAAAATAAATTAAAAGTAAAATTTTAAAAGTGCACTTACCCGGCATATCCATCTTCATTTCTTCGGTTTAAAAATCTGTTGTTCTCTGTGAAAATCTGTGGAATAAATGAGTAATATTTTAAACTCGTCTCTTTTATATGTGAGTAATTCTGGATTTGTGTACGTATTAGGAACTTTTCCGCGAATGTTGCGCAACGATTCTGGCAATTCGAAATAACTTCTAGTGCAATAAACAAGTTTTTAATGTTTTTCTAATATTACCTTATTTAGTATTTTAGAATATAGAAGGAACATTTTTGACATAGTTCCCATGAATATTTAGTTCCATGATTTTTTTCTCATTTTTCCCTTGAATTTTTGTTTCGAATATTCCAATTCAGAGAAAACAAAGATGTTTAGTCATTTTCCTGTCACTATAATAGAATATTTTCTGGGAAAGGGTTCAGAACAAATATAATAAATTTCTAATAAATAAAAAAACATA
Organism: Caerostris darwini; assembly: GCA_021605075.1. NCBI lineage: Eukaryota > Metazoa > Arthropoda > Arachnida > Araneae > Araneidae > Caerostris > Caerostris darwini. Next base: position 56,633 of record BPLQ01002919.1, read on the forward strand.
ATATTCTAATCAGAACATATATAGAAGTTATATGAATTTTATATTACATTCAATTCTTTCTTCAAAGATCTAGATGTAGTTTTTCTTTGAAGATTAAGGCAAAAATTACATAAAATGCTATCAATATATAAATTTCAATTAATTATTGATGAATGTGTTAATTACTTATTCTTCTATAGATAAAGATGAATGTTAATTCCATTATTTTGATAATTACATCTAATAGTTAAATCAGTATATGGATTGAATCAGCAAAGATTTCCTACTTTATCACTTCCAGCCACAAGTTTGGTTTAATTTAAGTGCTATAACATTTATTAATGGATTAAGAAGAATTTGTGAAATAAATTCAATGACTTTTATCGAATTTTAGATAATTCGATTAAAGTCATTTAATTATATTAATAATAATTTTAGACATTTTTCAGTGGCTTTTATCTTTCTCATTATATGGAAGATAAATACCACCTGCAAATCACAGCAAAACTGAAATGGAATTTAAAAGATTTCCACTATATAATGATGAATATTAGTTACTTTATTTTGATAATTACATTAAAGGGTACTTTGAATCGAGAAGTTGCTGTATCATTGGCGGTCCTAGATATGGTTTATTCTAAGTACTATAATCTTTGTTTATTTCCAATGGCAAAACAAAAATGGGGAAAATACAATAAATGTACATAAGAGTTCAATAAAGTTGACCGAAGTCATTGCCTTAAAAGTTCTTTAAATTGCCAGTATCTCGCTGTCTCGGATTTGCCATGAAGTGCCAAGAAACGATAGAGTGCTATCTCCTAGTGGTGCACCCTGTACAACGCTCTAGTGGTCTACAGTTTACAGTATGAGCTCTCGCTGCTATTTGATTGGCCAGCATGTATTGTAATGAAATGTTGGTGACTTGTCTCCATAAAAAATAGCATCTACTATAATCTTTATTAATGGATTTTGAAGTATTTGTGAAATACATTGAATGACCACCATTTTTAATGGCTGTTATTATATACAATATAATTGCCAACTATAATTCATGGCAAATTGACATGGAAAGATTCAAAATTATCAAAAATTCAAAAATAATTTCAATTAACCGTTGATGAACGTGTTTTATTACTCACCTGTTCAATATTTTGAATATATAATGATGAATGTGAATTAAATTATTTTGATTTAGTGCAGTAATCATTATTTTGACTGGATCAACAAGGATTTCTTTCTGTAACGCTTGCATCCACAAAGATAATTTAATTTATTTTAAGTATTATAATCTTTAACGGATTTTTTAGAATTTGTGAAATACACTGAATGACTTTTATTAAATGATTTTCATCATTTTTCAATGACTTTTATCGTATTCAGCACATACAAGATAAATGCCACCTACAAGTCATTGTAAACTGAAACGAAAAAGTTCGAAATTAAACATTTTTTTCCACTAAAGGATCCTAAAAAATTTAAAACACTAAACACTATATTTGTGACGTGATATTGATAAATTTAAAGTATTAATTAGTAACATCAGGGGGAAGGAATGGCTGGGGAAAAAATCCTGGGTCGGGGTTTTTTATATACTTCCTTTTTTAGTTACGATTTCTGCTCCTGACGGTATTAGTTGATTTAATTACTATGATCTTTATTAATGGATTTAGGAAAAATTGTGATATAAAATCAATAACTTTCATTAAAATCGTATATTTATAAAAACAATTCTTCTCATAAGAAACCATAATTTAAACTACTATAGAATCAAATTCCCTTGTAATAACATGTCTTTAAAAAAAAAAAGTTTTAAGCAGAAATAATGCACGCTCTTCAACATTTTTAAAGTTAAAACACTACAATATTTATAGAAGGCTACAGAAATTAAAAAACATCGGTGAATTGGTCCAAGATTTATATATATTTTTGGTAGATTTTTGCTAACTGATAGCTTTAACTTCTGTATTAAGCAAAATGTTTGAACACATAGCACTTACTGAGACTTTTTTATTTTCTGGTTCAAAAAAAAATTCTATCATTATATTTCTGGCTTTATTCATTATTTCATTCATATCAAAACACCATTCAAATTAAGATAAAATAAAATTCACTTGCAAAAACATGTCTTTTTAAATGAGGAATTTTAAGCATAAATAATGCACTCTTTTCAAATTTTTTATAGTTAAAACCCTACAATATTTATAGAAAGCTACAAGAATTAATAACCACCGGTGAATTGAACTGAGATTTTTCTATATTTTTTGCAGAGTTTTACCCGCCGATAGTGTTCAGCAAATTTTTTAGCATATAGTATACTTAAGAGCCGTTTTCATTTTCTGGTACAGACAATTTCAATCACAATAATTCTACCTTTATTTATTAAGGATTGCGATGATTATATAAATCCGTTGTCACTTCTTTTTCACAAGATCGTCGAAGCGATAAACACCAAGAATTAATTATTTTTTCTTAAACTGGGAATTTCTTCGAAAGGCGATTCTGCTTGGAGAGAGAGTATTCCAAATAAATTTTAAAAGTTGTCATAAAGATATCTACCGCGAATTGAGTTTTTAATTTCACTAGGTAATAATGCGTTATTAATTAAACTTGGTTTGTGTTTTTTTAATTAAAATAAAAATAAGTTAACTATCTTATCCACTACTAATCAAACTCAACCCATTACAGCTAAATTAATATCAATGAATAAGAACCTGAATGGCCGAGTGGCCAGCGCTCTGGCGCTCGGTACCACAGGTTTCGGGTTCGAGTCCCGGCGGTGCCGTGGATGTGTGTAGTGGTTCAGAATCCACTTTAAATCGTAGGTCCCGGTCTAATAGGATCGTAGAGCGTTGCGGGGGCATTGTTACATCGCGTCCGTGGCTTATCTTCAAGTTACACGCGCCCCCTGGGTAATGCAAAGTGAGTAACGTCTGTGCAGCGCTTGCCTTAAGGCATCCAAGACGTCCATGTCTGTTTGCCAGCCGCATTGGAAAAAAATATCAATGAACAAGCTTTTAAACTAAAACATCACTTGATAATAGGATCTGCATTAACTAACTCAGTGAATATCCCACCAACTGGTTCCTTCAAAACTTATACACGGGCCTTGTGTTTTGCAATAATCCATAAAATCCCATTTAAATTAAACACCACGTTATTGTATATAACTACACGTATTCTTTTAGCTTCTATAATCTGTTAATCTTAAAGATCTAACAATCTTTTAATCTTAATAAATTAAATTATTAATGAAGATTACTTCTTCATCTTAACAAGACCCTTACATGCCCTACCTTCCTCAGTAATGCGCTCCTTCCAAAGTCTTCTGTCTACAGCGACTGCTCTCCATTCCTTAAATTTCAAAATGTTTAAGCCTTTTTCAATGTCGTTTACAAATGTAGTTCAGGGGTGGTAAACTCAAATGATTTTACGGGCCACTTTCGAATACTTTCGAATCACCTTCGATAATTCAGCGGGCCGCATATAAAATTATATATCCCCATATTAGATTTAGACCCATTGTAGACATTTTTCGGAGTGAAAATTGAAGCATGATGAGTTACTATTACTGTATTTACCATTATTCTTACATCTAAACATAGATAATATGATAATAATAATGGTACTAAGCGCACATAGTAAAGAAAAATCTAATCTTTATAACAACTTGTAAGATTTTATATGGAACACTCACACTCCAAACATAAGTATTACTGTGTCGAAAACGTAAAAACCAATTTTCAATTTAAAATTCCCAGTGTTTATGGAATTTCAATTTTGTTGTCTTTTTTAGGTTGCTGGCACTGTGCTTGATATCTGTGTGAAATTTCATGACAAAATATTCGTTAATGTTTGAGTTACGCTTGGCTTTGTGAGACACTAAAACTGATTCCGGCGATTTTTGAAATGTCTGAATTAATTGAGCAAAGAACGTGCATTACATTTTGCGTGCGGAAACGTATAGAATGTTACTGAAGGCATTTGGTGAGCATTCCTATATCGGAAAGAAATGTTTAGAAAGGGTATAAACAGTTCAAAGAAGGCAGAGAGTGCGTTGAAGACGAATAGCCCTCTGGTCGACCTTCAACCTCAACGGATGAAGCTCACGCCCAAAAAATTAAAGATTTGGTGCTTGCAAACTGTCGATTTGCAATTAGAGACCTCGCTGATGATGTTGGAATTTCAAAAGGATCGGTCAATTCCATTTTGTGTCTCAAATGCGTCAAATCTCGATTGGTACTGAAAACACAGAATGCGCCAGTTCATACTGCATTGATTCTTTTTGCCCAAAAGGAACCCATATCGTTCCACAACCACCGTATTCACACCGTGCGACTTCTGGCTATTCCCTAAACTCAAAAGACCACTCCAGGGACACCGTTTTGAGTCGATTAAAGAGATTCAACGTGAAGCGCAGCGCGCTTTGAAGTCCATCCATGCCGATGACTTTTTAGCATGCACCGAGGATTGGAAAAAAAGTTGCCATAAGTGCATTGTGTCCAGAGGGGATTACTTTGAAGGTGATGAAATAAATTTGGGGGAATAAATAAAGAGTTTTTGAAAAACAAAATAATTGTTGTTACTTTTTGGGCACAGGAGTAGACCGAAGAAGTGTCTTGTTTAAGGAAAAATAAATATTTCTTGATAATTTTTAGCTTCGACGGTTTTGTGAAAAAGAAGTGAAAACGCATACATGCAATCAATAATCATCCCAATAATTGGTGAAGGAATACAGACTGTTAATGATGAAATTTGTGTGAACCAGAAAATGAAAAAGTCTTTTAAGTAATATATTTTCAAAATTTTGCTGAAATCAGAAGTTAAGGCTAGAGGACGGTATTATATAAAAATCTCAGACCAATTTATCGATGTTTATTAATTCCCGTGGCCTTCTTTAAATATTGTATGGTTTTTAACTTTTTAAAAATTAAAATTGCTGTGCTTTATTCCTGCTTAAAATTTATTACTTTGAATAGAAATGATATTACAGGTGAATTATATTTTTTATCATAGTTTAAATAGTGCTTTGTTAGGAAAAAAAATTCTTTTACAAATACACTCATGTCCATAAATTAAGGATAATGAAGTTCAGGCAAAGAAAGAGACAGAAGCAAAACAAATTTGACTCATTTGTAAAGTCCATTTATTAAACAAAAGGTAAAGAGCAAAAAAGATGCTATATGTTTGACATAATTAATAAAAATTGCGATTTTTATTCCCTGGAGCAAATTTCAAAAAAGAACCTATTTTCAAAAAACAGTATAACAAGTTTGGAATGATGGTTAATATGGAGTATGTCTCCCGGACGATGCAATACAGGCCTTACAATGCTTAGGCATGCTGAGTATCAAATTATCAATCTGATCTTGGGGAATATTACACCACTCATCAAGCAATGCCCTAAGAAGTTCCGGTTGACAGGTGGGAGGGGTTTGACGGGCTGAAATTCGTCGGCCAAGCATATCCCACACATGCTCTATTGGATTCAAGTCCGGTGAGTATGCTGGCCAATCCATACGGGTGATATCCTTCAATTGAAGGCAGTCGTCTACAATGTTTGCACAGAAATTCAGCACCCATGGCGCCCCGAAACAAACGTACATGTTGTTCCAGAATAACATCTCGATAGATGTGGTCTGTGATCGTTACACTCTGAACATGCAGGTCAGTTCTGCAACCAAGAATAATTCCTCCCAAACGAGCCATCCTGCACCACCGTAACGGTGTAGTTCAATGGTGTTCTCTTGGTGGTAACGGGTACCTGGCGCTCTCTATATGAAAGTCCGGCGAGAATCAAACTAAACCTGGACTGGAAACTAAACCTGGACTCGTCGGAAAACATCACACCAGACGACTGTTGCGGTGTCCACAATGCATGCTCCCTACTCCAGGTTAATCGCAGGTGACAGTGAGTTGCGGTAAGTGGAACACATCTGACAGGCCTTCGAGCATATAGACCAATGTGCCCTAAGCGTCTGTACATGGTCTGCCTTGTAGTACCGGTAGCTGAAGAGACAGGTCTGATGCTGTGCTCCGTCTGTTTCTTTTGGCAGTAACTGCTAAATACCGGTCCTCATTCGGCGTTGTAACTCGGGGGCGACCTGTGTTGTAACATCTACTCACATTACCATCATCTTGGAATCGTTGCCAAAGCCTGGAGATGACACTCTGGGCGATTCCAAGTTCCTCGAATACTTCCAGCTGGGTACGTCCACAATCCAGTCGTCCGATCATTCTACCACGTAAAAAATCCTCCAAATGCTTCCTTTGTGCCATAACTATGCGGTTATTGCAGTGAAAGGCTTTTAAAGCGCTTGTGAGCAATTTTACTTCTTTGCCACCATTCCTTATATACCCCTTTTTTACACTCTCGTCATTGTGACGTACTATCCGCGCCATCTGGTGGTTTCCTGTAATTTGCATATTCTTCTTCAAGATGTGTGTGATAATTCTACAGGTGAAATGTTTATTTTAGAGTTCAATTTCTGTGTGATTCTGAATTATCCTTAATTTATGGACATGAGTGTATATGAGTTCAATAAAAGTAATTGAACTTATTCTTCTAAATCCATTAAATGAAAATCATAATACTTATATTCCAGAAAGGGGTCAGGATATTTCATCATAAGGATTTAGCATCATTAGCATCATTTAGCATCATAAGTCACGATTTAGCATCATTTAAATATAAAAAAAAAAAAAAATTTCCTGTCCCATCTAGCCCGGTTTTCGACGTTACTAATACTTATTGTATGTCACTAAGAAGTCACAAATATATGTTTAGTGTTTTAAATTGTTCAGCAAGTTTAAAGTTTTCTTAAGTTACTTTAGTGGAAAAATTGTTTCATTTTAAACCTTTACATTTCAGTTCGCAGTAATTTGTAGGTGGCATTTATCTTGATTATAATGAAAACGATAAAAGTTATTGAAAAAGTCGAAACTCGTTTGATAAAAGTCATTTTTGTCTCAAAAACTTCACAATCCATTAATAAAGTTTATAGTAATTCAAATAAATCATATCTGTGACCGCCATTGATAAAGCAGGTAATCCTTCAATCTAATCAAATTACTGAATAAAGTACTGAGTGTGTCCCGTGTGGTTCAGGGTTAGAATATTCCCACTGCCACACATGCATGCCTTAAAAGGTGACTAAAATGAGTACCCAGTACCCAGGGGTATATTATGCGTGTGGAGTAAAGTCAGACTTCTCCCTTTTTGTGTCTATGTCAAGAACAAAAAGAAGCCTCATTTTTTAACCTATATCATGACTCGCCAACGGGCTTATAGACTTGATCGCTTATAGACTTGACTCATTTATAGACTTGATCGTTTATAGACTTGACTCGTTTATAGACTTGATCTATATGTTGCTGTTAACCAAGTGGAATAAGAAACAACAAAAAAAGTACTAGCTGTAATAATTAAAATAATTTTAACAACATTCATCATTATATATTCAAACTCTATTGTAGAACTAAATAATAAAACAGCTTCACCGATGATTAATTGGTATTCATATGTAGATGGCATTTTTTGTTATTTTGCTTAACTCTTCAAATGAAAAAAACAAACACAAATCTAGATCTTAGATAAAAAAAAATTGAATTTCAAATAAACATTCATATCGTCATCATCATTGGCGCAACAGCCTGATTGTGTGCCAAGGCCGCCTACCTACTGGTAGATTTCGAGACGAGAGATGTTTTTCTTTTTACGGGGTAGGGTTGTCAGCTCTACTCCCAACGCTCAACAGTTATATGAGACCAGGATTTACGGTTTAAAGTGGATTACAAAAACCACTACAAACATCCATGGCACAGCCGGGACTCGTACCGAAACCTATGGTACCGAGCGCCAGAGCGCTAGTCACTCAGTCCTCAGGACCCAAACATTCATATAACTACTATTATTATTATTTATTTATTTTGATTAGTATATTTTATTTATCTGAAATTTATTATATTTGTCCTTAACTCTTTTCTAGAAAATAGTCTATTATATTTACTGCAGTATGCTGTAAACATCTTTTTTCAATTCGTTCTATTAGCTCACACTCTCGCTATATATATCTTGTCCAAATTTACAATCGTTAATAAAATACATTTTATTCATCCACTCAAGTTCAAATACATTTTTTTAACTTGTAGTGGATGACACTTGATGTTAATACAGTTTTTTCAAATATTAATCCAGTAATTAATTTTAATTAATTAATTATTTTTTTTATTTAAATTGCATATATCTACCAATAGATGGCGCCAGATAACTAGGAATTGACTTGAAAAATATTTTTTATATTACTTGTTTCTTCTGAATTAAAATATGCCAAATAAAATATTGCTGGGAACTATCTCAAAACTGTTCGTGTTTTATACTAAAATTTTACCTAAGTTAGAACTAGAAAACATTAAAAACTTGTTTACTGCGCTTTGAAATTCTTGCTAGAAATGATTATTATGAATTACAAGAAACGTTGCGCAACATTCTCGGAAAAGTTATTGACACAGACACAAATCCAGAATCGCCTATATATAAGAGAAGGCAAGTTTAAAATACCGTTCATTTATTCCACAGATTTTTTACAGACAGCAGCAGACTTTTAAACCGAAGAATTGACGATCGATATGGCAAGTAAGTACATTTATAAATATTTACTTTTAATTTGTATTGAATAGTCTGCAATTTTTGAAAGTTAATTGAAATTTATATTTTAATTTGTGTGAATTATTTTGTGATTTTGTAAGGAATATTTTTATTTCATTTTCTTAAAATAGATGTCAAATGCGTTAAACATGGTACGTTAAACATACATTAAATTTTTGTTCATAGAAAAAATTATGTTATAATATCAGAAATTACGACAGTTATTCAAGGATTTTCTAATATTTATTACAAAAATACTTTTTGCAGATATAATTTTTTTTTTTTCGTAAAAACAGTATAAAAGTAAACAGTATAAGCTGACTATCAGCTCTTATTTATTCCTTTTAAACAATTTCTTTAAATTCATAGATTTAACTTTTTATAATATTGCTTTTCCCTGAGATCGTTTTTTTTTCCAGTGTTTGCTAGAGCAAGTTTTGTATTTGTTAATTGTTGCTTCAATACTTATATTATTTATTTGAAATCTATATATAAATAGTTTCTTCTGCTATGTTACAATTTAGTTAAGCAATTTTATAATAGCAGAAAAATTTCTGTGTGACATTTTCTATTTTATTTATACCCTGAACCTACCATAGATAATGTCAATGTACCATAGATATGCTGCAAGATAAAATAAAGTAAAATAAAAATCACTTACAGAGATTTTATTTCACTAAATTTGGTTTAATATTTATTTTGTTGGACGTATATGTTCCAATTTTAATTTGTACATCCTTAATATTTTTGACAAGTTATACCCTGCTGTATATCTCAGCAGCCACAATAAAGATTCTTAAAAGAGTGTATGACTAAAAAGCAAAACTTACAGAAATTTTAACGCACAAAAAATTATAAATCTTTTCTGTTCATAAAAAAAAAAAAAAAAAAAAAGACACAGCTAAATTCAAAACTACTTATTTAAGTTTATGTAAATACAGAAAATTAATAACATGAAAACGTTATTAAATTATTTTTTATATGGAATATAGCTGTACCGAATACGATATCAATTATTTTAGTTCTTTTTTAAGGCTTTTGTTTTTCAGATTTATTGATGTTAATTTCTTCTTTACAATGATACAATGAATGATTGCTTACTTTATAAGAAAAACAAATCATTTCAAATAAAAAATTCTCACAAATGAGCATAAATTAAACTTACTAATCTTAACTGAGTTTTTCTAATAAATCAAATATTTCAAAAAATAATTTCAGTTTTATCATTTTAGAGATATATTAAAAGCTCATTATAATTGAGCAAAATTTCTATTAAATATAAATTTATTTATTTATTTTTTTATTTTTGCAGATTTTTTTTCTACCTTAATTTTATTTTATTTAGATAGAAAATTAACAATTCTATTTTAGTTTTGTTCATATCAAGGATATTGCAAAATTTAAAAAATAATTTCCGGTTCTCGTTAGATCACCGAAGTTAAGCATCATTGGGCGCGGTCAGTACTTCGGTGGGTGACCACCTGGGAACACCGCGTGCCGTTGGCAAATTTGGGACCTGAACGGCCGAGTGTCTAGCGCTCTGGCGCTCGGTGCCACAGGTTTCGGGTTCGAATCCCGGCGGTGCCATGGATGTTTGTAGTGGTTCGGAATCCACTTTAAGCCGTAGGTCCCGGTCTTCTATGACTGTAAGAGCGTCACGGAGCAAAAGTCAGGCTTCTACCTACGGGTGCTCCATCACAACAGAAGCTGCTTCCTTCCCCTTCAATCATGAGTCCATATGGGTTCGTGGGCTTGGCCAGCCAAGTGGGATAAGAAACAACAACAACAAATAATTTAGTCGAAATAAAGAAAGACAAATTATTTAGATGTACAAAGAAAATTCAAGATAGATAATTTTAATAACCTTAACCGCAGTGTACTTCCTGATTGAAGAAAACTGCCTTAAGGCGTCTGTAGATAAAAAGGCTTCGAATTTTCAGCAAAAGTAAGTCTTATAACAACACATCTATTTATATGTCTGAATAGAAGCATGAATATATCAATTGAGAGGAAAGGAAAATTAACAGATTGGTTGCTGTACGTAATTAGGGAGGAGAAGGATTCTTTTTTCATGTTACTTTGTGTTATTTGTTGTTGTTGTTTCTTATCAAACTTGGCTGGCCAAGCCCACGAGCCATACGTGCTCGTGATTGAAGGGGAAGGAAAGCAGCTTCTGTTGTGATGGAGCACCTGTAGGTAGAAGTCTGACTTTGGCTCCGTGACGCTCTTACATTCATAGGAGACCGGGACCTACGGCTTAAAATGGATTCAGAACCACTACAAACATCCATGGCACCACCGGGATTCGAACCTGAAACCTGTGGCACCGAGCGCCAGAGCGCTAGACACTCGGCCATTCAGGTCCCAAATTTGTGAATGCCAAAGGCATGCGGTGTTCCCAGGTGGTCACCCACCCAAGTACTGACCGCGCCCAATGATGCTTGACTTCGGTGATCTAACGAGATGCGGTATATTCAGCATGGTACGGCCTTTGTTGACACAATATTAGATCTGTGGATTAGATCTATATGTCGAGCATCTTTTATTTGGGAAAGAGTATCAAATTATTTTTTAGAATCATTTAACTGCAAATATTTTTTCCTTTTTTTGTTCCATTTAAACTATTTTGAAATATTGTCCTAACTCGATATCATAGATTTCTCTATTTACAGAGTATTCCGAATTTTATAACCAGTCTTTTAGACTTGAACAATTTACGCATGCAAAACGAACAATAAAGAAATCCACTGATCATTTCCAAAATGGAACATGTATGGGAGAAAACTGAACACCTTACTCAGTGATAATGAATCCGTAGGTTATTTTCAGGAATCAGTAAAGTCGATGCCATTTGAGTGTAAATTCGTCTTGCATCGATACTATGAGTGTAAATTCGTCTTGCATCGATACTATGAGTATAAATTCGTCCTGCAACGACATAATGAGTGTAAACTCGTCTTGCATCGATACTATGAGTGTAAATTCGTCCTGCATCGATACTATGAGTATAAATTCGTCCTGCAACGACATAATGAGTGTAAACTCGTCTTGCATCGATACTATGAGTGTAAATTCGTCCTGCATCGATACTATGAGTATAAATTCGTCCTGCAACGACATAATGAGTGTAAATTCGTCTTGCATCGATACTATGAGTGTAAATTCGTCCTGCATCGATAATATGAGTATAAATTCGTCCTGCAACGACATAATGAGTGTAAACTCGTCTTGCATCGATACTATGAGTGTAAATTCGTCTTGCATCGATACTATGAGTATAAATTCGTCCTGCAACGACATAATGAGTGTAAACTCGTCTTGCATCGATACTATGAGTGTAAATTCTTCCTGCATCGATATATGAGTATAAATTCGTCCTGCAACGACATAATGAGTGTAAACTCGTCTTGCATCGATACTATGAGTGTAAATTCGTCCTGCATCGATACTATGAGTATAAATTCGTCCTGCAACGACATACAGTGTAAACTCTTCTTGCATCGATACTATGAGTGTAAATTCGTCTTGCATCGATACTATGAGTATAAATTCGTCCTGCAACGACATAATGAGTGTAAATTCGTCCTGCATGGATACTATGAGTGTAAATTCGTCCTGCATCGATACTATGAGTGTAAATTCGTCTTGCATCGATAGTTTATATGAGTGTAAATTCGTCCTGCATCTATAATATGAGTATAAATTCGTCCTGCAACGACATAATGAGTGTAAACTCGTCTTGCATCGATACTATGAGTGTAAATTCGTCTTGCATCGATACTATGAGTGTAAATTCGTCTTGCATCGGTACTATGAGTGTAAATCGTCTTTCATCGATAAACTTACCTGATGAGAATTTATTCGGTTTCCATTCTAAACTATTCACAGATATATGAGCAGTTATTTTGAAAGGCGATGTTTTATTCTCAAAGCCTATCGGCTGATTTTCGTTTTGTAAATGCTGCGCGAGGCTCAACGATGTCCAATCAAAAAAAATTAGTACAACCGAATTTTATGGCCAAATAAGGTAAATTATATCTACTATGAGACCTTTTTTATAGGGTTCAATGTAGTTTAAAAAAGGTTTCTCTAATTTGGTCAATTAATATATTGCCAAGTTAGTAACCATCTTGGTAGTACTTTTAGACATAGCCAACGGCCGTACCATGCTGAATATACCGGTTCTCGTTAGATCACCGAAGTTAAGCATCATTGGGCGCGGTCAGTACTTGGGTGGGTGACCACCTGGGAACACTGCGTGCCGTTGGCAAATTTGAATGGCCGAGTGTCTAGCGCTCTGGCGCTCGGTGCCACAGGTTTCCGGTTTGAATCCCGGCGGTGCCATGGATGTTTGTAGTGGTTCGGAATCCACTTTAAGCCGTAGGTCCCGGTCTTCTATGACTGTAAGAGCGTCACGGAGCAAAAGTCAGGCTTCTACCTACGGGTGCTCCATCACAACAGAAGCTGCTTCCTTCCCCTTCAATCATGAGTCCATATGGGCTCGTGGGCTTGGCCAGCCAAGTGGGATAAGAAACAACAACAAAACAACAAACACTTTTAGACATTTTCATTGTTATTCTGTGTTATGTTTATTTTTACAAAAAAGTAATCTTTTTTCATATAAGTTAAAACATAAATATGTATAAGACATAATTATAATAAATAAACAAACATCTACATGTTTTTTCTTTGAAATATTTTTTAAACATAAATCATACTTTTGTATCAAAAGTGCATTAAGGTATTTCTAGAAATTGTGTGTGTTCCTAAATAATAATAATTGGCTGTTAATTATTAATATCCTAAACACAGTTTTATTGTATTATTTCCTTCAACCCACAGGAAGCAAGGGGAAGAAGAATACCTGCAAAAGGAAAGTACAGGATTCTGAGCCAACTTACTGCCCTTACTTTCTGAGGTCACGAAAAGAAATTGGAAAGGGAGAGAAACCTTTGTGCAAGAGGAGGAGCCAAGCAAGGAATCGACTTGTTTCCACGACATGCATAAAATTGGTGTTAGGTTCGGCGCCAACCACCATAAATATTAACATATATTTATAATTCAAGCAGATAATGATGGAAAACGCGCCTTCATGCAATGTTCTGAATTACAACATTTCTTATGTGAAATCTACCCACTATTTGTTCGACGCTAATGCTGCAAATAACTTAACATATGTAAATGTTGTTCAAAAAGGACATCTTACTTATATTTACAAAATTGAAAATAAGGACTATATTGTGAAATATATTTCTTATTTCTACTATATTTTTGGTATTTTCGATAGCAGTCATACAAATTGTTATATATAATCATACTGTGAATAATCCTGTTTAATTTTAAGAACTAGCTGATAATGATGGAAAATAATGATAATAATGATGATGATGCAGATAGTGATGGAAAACGCGCCTTCATACAATGTTCTTAATTACAAAATTTTCTAATGTGAAATTTACCAACTATTTCTCCGACGCTAAAGCTGCCAGTAACTTAACCCATGAAATGTTGCTTCTTACTTTTACTTACAAAATTGAAAACGAGATTTATATTTTAAAGTACAACTGTGTAATTTCTATTATATTATTGGTGTTTTCTGTAGCAATTGTTCCAGTTGTTATATATAATCATACAGTGGATAATCCTGTTTAATTTTAAGAGCTTGTGAATTTGAAACTGCAATTTAATATGAAATAGCATAATGCAATATTTAATATATAACCAATATTTAGAAATTTTTTTGTTTGAACGTATTTCTGTATACTGTGGGAGTTTTGAGTTTATGCTTTATGTATTTTTAGCAATGTATTCCATCAATAAAAATGATATGTGAAAATATGTTTCGTTTTTTATTCATTGCATTTTAAGGCGAAATTGCTTTTAATAATTTAATTTAAGTTAAATTTTAAAAATGTGAATTAAAATTTTTCTTTTAAAATGTAAGAAATAATGTATGTATATTCACAAATTACGTTTGAAATAAATTTAAAAACATTAATTAAAATTTATTTCAATAAATAAAAATTTCATTTCATTACTAAATATATTCCATATTTCTAAAGTTTGCATTTTATCTAATGCTAAAATATGTTTAATAAGAAATGAGTTTTTGAAAAGAAAGCAAAAAAATGCCGTTTAATAACAAAAATAAAAAATGAAAATGATGTATTTTTATCAATATATTCCTTCAACAAAAATGATATGTGAAAGTATGTTTCGTTGCAAATTTATTACATTTTAAAAGGATATTGATTTTAATAATTGATTTTAAATTTTAAAAATGTAAATATAAATTTTACTTTTAAAATGTATGAAAAAAAGGAATACATATTCATCAGTTTAATTCGAAACACCTGCTGTATTTAAAAATATTAATTAAAATTTATTTCCTTAAATAAAAATCTAATTTCGCTTCTAAATATAGTGAAGTAGAATTATATATTTTGAAGAAGTGTATTTGATAAATAACAGCAAAAATATTAAAAATAGTCAAAGAAATTTTGTGATATAAAATTTTATTTTATATTTGTAAAAAAAAAAAATTTTTTTTAATATTACAAAAAAAAATTCCAGTAATATATTTTAAAACATACGTTTTGGATCTGAAGATTTCTTTTCGTCATTTGATCCTGAGAGTTTAAAAACCAATGTAGTTTTATAGCAAATGCAAAGTTCATAAAAAATATTTCCAAAATAAATCATAAAAAATGAATTTCAAAAGTGAATCATAATTTTCCTTCCAAAATGATATATTTTGTTGAGGATTTCAGGTTGCTTTTCATTTAAATCTTTTTTGTAGTATTTATCAACGTAAAACAATGTATAACGTAAATTATTAACACTGGTGACACCAGATTTAACTTTTGGATTACGATGGTGTTTTGATGTCACTATGGAGGTGATGCTAGATAGGTAACCAAAGTAGCGGAAACACTGATAGATATAATCAAAATCATATAAATTGATGTGTAATATCAGATGTAACTGGCTCGTAATCAGCTGTTTCTTATGCTGGAGCGTAAACATGCTTGAACGTGGTAGAAATGTTAAAATTGATAGAGTTCTGTTACAGTAAAAAAAGGCATATACTATTCAAACGAAGGTAATACGAAGCATTAATTTATTTATTGATTTAAAAATAAAATAAAAATTTTGGGGGGGGATATGATCTGTTTTATAGAAAGGGGAAAATTACAATTTTGAAATATTTTGTAAAGAATCATGAAACATAAACATTTTCATTGTTGCCGAAAAACCCCGATAAAGACCTTTAGAGGAATTACCTGAAAACAGGGTAATAATCTGATTATTGAACTGTTTTTTTTAGTAGCCAAATGTAATGAAAATGTCAGATATATTAGAATGACATTTAAATGCAGAAAACGCTACTCAACAGCAAAGCACAATTCCAAAATGTCTCTGATGCCGAATTTGAGATATACGGTCTCAATGCTCATATATCATACTGAAAAGATGTCAGAAAAGGCCTGATGAAATTTCTCAGACACAAGCGAATGTCTGGAGTATGTTATACTAAAAAAGGAACACAACAGTTGCTTCATACTATAGAATATATCACAGAAGGCTTTCAAAATATGCTATTCTTTAAACACGTTTCTTAAAATTTCTTTAATACATTAGAAGATCTTGAAAACACTCTAGTCAGTAAACTAAATCATATGAACCTAATATTGCCGTTAAAAGCGTGTAAAATTCTAATCACACCTAGTACACGTATCGTTTTATACACAAAATTTTAATCACATCGAGTGCAGTTGATCACAGCTTTAACTCAGGAGCTACGCTTTTTGGTATGTTTCCATTTTGTGTATTTTAAAGTCAGAAAATACACCGTCTACATAAATTGTGAAATCTTGTGTGATTAATGTTTCTGCCTAATTCTACTAATTTCTATTGATAATTTCATTTTTGACTATTAACAAAGAAATCATTGTTGCTAATAATGACATCACTACAAAAACTTTTTTCAAATTACTTTTTTCCGAATTACATACAATTCCAAAGATAATTCCTTAATCACTAACAAAACAATTTTTGTAAATCATTGTAAATATATGGTTGTTAGTAATGATATTACTACAAAAATCGCAGTAAAATAATAGACAATTACATCACATAGATATTATGAATTTAATTCTTTCAAAATATCTTCGCAGGATAAATTATATTTACATACATTAAATTGTCAATTACATTTTGTACACATTAGGAATCTTAACTAGGAAGTTATTATTTTCAAGTTTATCGAGGAAGTAATTGATAAATAAAATTAATAATAATTGTTAATTAAAGTTCATATGTTATTTTTGCTTTGTTTGAATTTTTTTCTGACACCACATAAAATATGTATTTATTTCTGAAGCAATATTATTTTCTGTTCGTAGATAATAAATAAAAATAATTGAACAAAAAAAATTATCTTGTTTTTTACTGTAGTTTTAAAAATTCATTCAAGAAGAAACTAATAATTTGAAAATAATGTGAAAATATAATAATATAGTATGTATTTTAAATAGTCTCTCATTTTAGAATGAAATCAATTTTATCTCTGTTTAATGATGAGACTAAATGTTGTTGCATAACTGATCTTTGCTGTTAATTTAGCTTTAATGCAAATATATGTATGCGCATGCAGGATGGTGGTGGTTTGGAACTAAAATAAATATTAACTATCTTTTCAACTGAGAACCAAAAAAAAAAAGAAAAAATCACCACATCATTATAATAACACCACATCATCAATTGGTTTAACTTCTAGCGACTTTGGAGATAAGAGATGATTGCTTTCTCATAAAATACAAAACGCAGTAAAGGTTGTAATAAAAATGTTTTACTATCAAGCTTACTTCTTCATCTTAACAAACCGCTTGCATACCCGGGCTGCGTCAACCATGAGTGCGTTCCGAAGTCTTCTATCTACAGCGACTCCACTCGAATCATTAAATTTTCAAAAAAGTTTTTCATTGTCATCTAACCGTCTAGGGCATTGTACATTAGGAGAATTTACGTAGAAAATTCAGCATAGTTAAAAGTTTTATAATACGTATTTGCAGACATAGAACCATGTATCCGAAACATTTTATGGGTTATTATTTAGTTCCATTTATTTCTTACATTGTATCAAAATATGTTCCATAGCTTTTGGCGTTTTTCAGAATGGATATCAAGGAGATGAAGTGAGACCGAAACTACAGTTTTGAGTTTGATGAACATGTTTGTGCGAAAACAAGAAAACAGTACATACTCTTTTCAATTTGTTGGCAAAAGTCGATTAGAAAAACTTAAGATAATTTAAATAACTGAATTCTTGATCCAAGTTCTTAATTGCCAATGGATTTTTGTGTAGTGTCTTCTTAGTTTATTGAAAACTAATATCTCCTGGTGAGGAAAAGGAAAAATGCTGAAATTTTACTTTATATTTTCCAAGAGAGTCTCTTTATTCTTTGTATCGCCGACTTATCCAAGTTTTCACATAAAATAGATTTTTAGAATACTGTTTAAAAGGTTGTTAGAAAAGGAAACAATTTTTGGCATTTTTAGCTTCGATGAACTTGTGAAAAAAAATAACAACGTATACATACTATATTTATTCATCCCAATCCTTGATGAGTAAAGCCAGAATGATAACGTTGTATTTTTTTTTTTTTTTGAACCAGAAAAGGAAAAAGTCTTGTAATTACTGTCTGTTCAACACTTTTACTTAATACAAAGTTAAAGCTGCCAGTTGGTAAAAAACTACAAATATAAATAAAAATCTCAGACCAATCCACAGACTTTTATTAATTCCAGTAGCATTTTATAAATATTGTATTTTTTAAAACCATAACAAATTTATTATTATTCCGCATTATTTCCGCTTAAAGTTTCTTACTTTGTAAAGACTTGTTATTACAGACTTGTTATTATCATAATTTAAACAGCTCTTTGATATGAAAAAATTGCTTTTAAAAATTTATGTGTTTGATGAAAATCATTGAATTTATTTTACAAATACCTCTAAATCCGTTAATAAAGGTCATGGACCTAAATTGCGAAAAACAATCAGTCGTCGCCATCATAAGTAAAAAAAGGAAGTATTAAAAAAACGACTCCGGCATCCCACCTCCTCTTCTGATGTAAAAATATGTAAATATGAAGTCACAAATATAGTTTTTATTGATTTTAGTTATTTAGGAACATTTAGTGGAAAAACTGATAACATTTGTACCTTTCCATTTCAGTTTGTCGTGACTTATTTACGGTATTTACCATGGTGGAAAACACCATAAATAAGGTATTTACCAAGGTCGTATTTACCATGTATATAATGAATACGATAAAAGCCAATGAATATATTTCACATTAAAGATTATGGTACTTAAATTAAATCATATATCTGGCCTCCAATGGTACAGCAGAAATTCCTTTGTGATTGAATCAACATACTGTTCAAAGTGCTAGATGTAATAATCCAAATAATGAAGTTAACATTCATCATTATATATTCAATATCTGTTGAAGAAATAAGTAATAAAACACGTTCACCAATGATTAATTGATATATATGTCCTTGTCATTTTTTGTAATTTTACCTTAACCATCAAATGAAAAAAACTAGGTCATTGAAGAAAAAATTGAATCTCATTTAAACATTCAAATAACTTTTATGTATCTTCTGATTAGAATATGATGTTATTTTTATATATCTGAAGTTTTTTTATATTTACTTTTAACCCTCTTATAAAAATAGTTCATTATATTGACTGCAGAATAATGTAAACATGTTTTTTTCCCCTGCATTCTAATATGCTAAATAAAATATTCATGGAAACCATCAAAATCGTTGACCACTATTCGTGTTATATTCAATATTAACTATGATAACACTAGAAAAACATCAAAAACTGTACTAGAAATTATTACGAATTACAGGAATCGTTGCGCAATATTCGCAGAAAAGTTCCTGATACATACACATATTCAGAATCACCTATATATAAAAGAGGTGAATTAAAAATAATATTCATTTATTCCACAGATTTCACAGACAGCAGCAGATTTTTAAGCCGAAGAAATGACGATGGATAAGTCAGGTAAGTGAATGTTTAAAAATTTACTTTTAATTTATTTTGAATATTCTGCAATTTTTGAAAAATTATTCAAAATTTATATTTTAATTTGTATAAATTATTTTTAATTGTATATAGATTATAAGAAATTTTCTATTTTATTATTTTAAAGTAGATGCCAAATATAGTGTATTTGTGTGGTACATGAAACATTTATTAATGGAAAAAATTATGTTATAATGTTAATTCATGTGTTATCTTATAGTATTTGTTTTGTAAATATTATTCAAGGATATGCTAACATTTATTTTAAAAACGTTTTCCGTCAATAGAATTTTTTTTTCGTAAGAAACTCTTGTAGGTAAACTAACTATCAGCTCTTATTTCTTCCCTTTAAACAACTTTTTTAAAAATCATAGATTTCACTTTTTTATAATATTTCCTTTCCCTTTGGTCGATTTTTTTGCAATGCAGTGTTTGTTAGAGCACGTTTTGTTTTCGTTAATTTACAAAGTTTCGTTAGTTAGTTTTTCGTTAGTTCAAACGGCATGTTAATTATTTGTCCTCTCTCTATATATAACTTGCTTGTTCTACTGTGTTGCATTTTATTTAACTAATTTTATAACACTATAAAAAGTTTTTATTTTACATTCCTTCTCACACTTATATTAAAAAACATTTATTAATTTCAATGTAAATACAGATAGTTCATAACATAAAGCATTATTAAAAGTTTTATGTAGAGTATAGTTGTAATGTTCGTGACATAAATCTTTTTAGTTCCTTTTTTATTTCATTTGATTTTTATTGTATATTTTTAAAAAAAAAAAAAAATTATTTTCTTAAAAAAATTTTATTTTTGTTAGATTCCGTTTAGCATGGAATGATTGCTAACTGCATTACTTAGGATTGAAAAAACAAAATCAACTGAAATAAAAATTACAAGTAAATAAAAGTCTGAAATCTGAACCGAATTTTTGTAAGGTATCAAATATTTCAGGAAATTATTTTGTTTTTATCATTTCAGAAATATTTAAAAAGTGCATTAATAATTGCTCGAAAATTTCTATTAACTTTAATTATAAAAAAAATAATAATCATTCTTTATAAAAATAAAAATTTATAAATAAATTTTAATCTAAAGCCCCTTGATACGGTATAGTGTATTTTTAAATTTTTCTTTGTAAGTTATTGTAATTAAAAAAACATATTTCCACAGTAAAGCGGGTAAAACAAGAAATAAATAATTATAAAACTTATGATTAAAAATAAATAAGAATGTTCCAGGTTTTTTTGTTGAATTTTCTTAACATTAATACCATTACGTTATCAAAATCTATTACATATCATCATTACAATATTTCTAGTAATTGTATGGTTTTATATAAGTAATATTAATGTTCTGTAAATTATAATATGCTTACATACATATTTATTGTATTATTTTCTTCAATCCTCAGTAATCAAGGGGAAGAATACCTGCAAAGGGAAAGTACAGGATTCTGAGCCAGTTAGCTGCCAATTGCTGCAGGAATGTCGAAAGGAAATTAGAGATAAAGCAATGTACAAGAGATGTCAAGCAAGGAAGATACTTTTTTCCTATGTATTCTTCAACTTGATCTCCATTTTGACTTCAATCAGCTTAAGCCATTTCGTACATTTGCAGAACCAGCAGATAATGGGGGAAAACATTACTTTTCTCAATGATCAGAACATCAACCTTTCTGATGGGAAATCTGTCAAACATTTGCCTGACGCTACTACTGCAAGCAACTTGACCCATGGAAATGGGGTTAAAAAGGGACATCTTCTTACTTTTATTTACAGTATTGAAAATCAGGACTTAATCTTAAAGTACATGTACGTAATTTCTATTATATTATTGATATCTACTGTAGTAATTGTTCGTGTTGTTAGATATTATCATACTGAGAATAATACCGTTTTGAATTGTTTAATTTTTAGAGCTCGGGCATACGATCCTGTCATAAAATATGAATAGATATAATGCAATATTTAATCTAAAATAGATATTTAATCTAAAACAGTTATTTATTTATAACTTCTTACGTTTTGATGTATTTCTCTATATGTGGGAGTTTTACATTTTGATGCTTTATGTATATTCATTTAATAAAAACTATCTGTGAAAATATATCTCGTTTCCTATTTATAGTATTTTAGGATGAAGTTGATTATTATTATAAATTTTGTTTAGTTTATATTTTAAAAAAAGTAAAATTTATTTTTACTTTAAAAATATAAGCAAAATAAATGTATTGTCATCATTTTTACTTCAAATACTAACTATGGAAGATAAAAATATTAATTAAAATTTTATTCATTACAGAAAAAATGTCATTTCTAATATGCAGAAATAAAAAGTGTTTATTTTGTAGAAATGTAATTAATAAAAAACAAGAACAAAAATGTAAAAAAAATCAAACAACCTTTGTTCTATGAAACGTTTTTATTTTTTGAGTTTATATTTCATTACATACGAAAATAATATTAATAAAGTAAATGTATTTCGAAAGAAAATTAGTATGTACTTTAATAATAGTAGAAAGAGATCCTAGTACTTTAAAAAAGTTTGCATTTTTAATTTTTTTTTTAAATTCTGATATATTTTAAAACCTCTGTTTTGTATTAAAAGGGTTTTTATTAACAATTGATTTTAAAAATTTTAAAAATGAAGGTAGCCTCTACAGCAAAAACGAAGCTGATAAAAAATATCTAAAAAAAAAAAAAATAATTCTCCTTCCAAAATGTTAACATGTTGTTGAGTAATTCAGGTTCGTTTTCCTTTAAATTGCTTTTGTAGTAGTTATCAGGATAAAATAAGCCATCATGTAAATTATCGACACTGCAGACACCAGATTTAAATTTTGGGAAAATAACAAAGTATTGACATGAATCAGAGAGTAAAATTCCACAAATTTTGAAGGAAATGAAAAATATTATTAAAATAAAAATAAATCTTATTAAATGCATTTGATTGCAAAAATTTGATTTTTAAAAATATATCAATATACTATACAGATTAAAGAATAAAAATTTCGTCTATATCTTTCAAATTTGTTTCATCTGTGAAAATATTTTGCTTAATGCATGGAGTTATACAATCAATGCAGGAATTTATTTCTATTAAATATTAGATAATGTTCAATAAAGAGTCCAATTCATTTTGATTAATTTATGAATTTAATTTATGGTGAATTAAAAAAAAAATTCTACATTTTATTTGAGTGCTGGATTTTAATGCTGAATCACTGTCAATACATGCATATTATGACAGATTTTGCTGAATTGTTCTGGAGAAAAAAATAATGTGTATTTTTAATAATTTCAGGAACGAATAATTGTCCTAAGAATTTAATAATAAGGAAGTACC
>BPLQ01002920.1:0-175354 GCA_021605075.1 Caerostris darwini
CTTTTTGCGTGGTTTATTTTGTCTCTATTTTTTTTATCTCAATAAAAAATTTTATTAGTTTCTGAATTCTCTTATTATTTTTCTGTTTTTTGATAATTTATTATCTGTTTTTTATTGCCCTTCATTTAATTAATAATATCGCATTTATGTCTAGCATCTAGCGGCCTTATATCTAGCATCTAGCGGCCTAGCATCTAGCGGCCTATGGCCTTTGGTCCAGGATCGAATCCTGGCATTGACTTGAGTGGTTCGGAATCCACATTAAACTGTAAGTATCTTGTGCACAAGATGACCGTAGAGCGACAAACCAAATCTTTTATTATCTAATTATTCTCTTATTAAATTACTATTAATCTCTAATTCCGCCCATTTCCTCTATAATTCTTTATGTTCTGTAGCTTTGCCATAGAGGGAAAGATTAAATTTCAATTGTGTGCATACAATGCCAAAAAAAAGTGTTCTATAGATTTATTCATTGTGTAAAACAGTTGTACTATAACATGCAAACTGACCATTGCTTTCTACAAGAAAAAGTTTAGAGCATTTCATTATTTAATAGTTTTTCCGTATGAAACTTAAAATAAAGTAAATGATTGTTACATAAACTGGGTCCATCATAATTAATCCTTTTTACCCCTCTTTCACAAGATTAGTTTCAGAATTAACATATGCTTTTTCACCATCAAGATTTTTACCTACATGGTTTTTCACTAGTAATATACACAGTCCAGTCACCTTAATGTGACCACCTGACAAAAGCAGAATACACACTCCTGTATATTCTGGCTTTAAGTGGAGTGTGGTATTAAGTGATATTTAAGTGGTATTCTTTACATACACTCCACTGCAATGTGCTGCCACCTGCCTTTTGTGACGGGTTATTTCACTTTGACGTCGAAAGTAGGTTGTGGTCACATTAATGTGACTGCACTGATATATCCTTTAAGAATCCATGTTGACGTTCCATAATGATACCTTACTGTTTGTTGTTGTTCCTTATCCCACTTAGTCGACCACAATATCTAAAACACGTGCAAGAATCTGTGTTCTCATGGAAAGGTGGTCTGGTGGCCAATTGGCAAGGGCTCTGTCCTCATGCTTCAGGTTCGAATTCAAGCGGTGGCATAGATGTTTATTAGTGGTTTGGAATCCCGAATTCGGAATTTTAGTTTTTTCGGCTTAGAAGTGGAATTCTTCAACTAATCTATAATTATATGTCTTTAAATATGTTAAAGAATGTATGTCTCTAATTGCTCGTGTGTAAATAAAGTTGTGAGTTCTCCAACCTGTGCCTTAGCGGCCTGATGGCCACTTGGCTGGCGCTCTGACCTTTACTTTTTTTACCACAGGCTTCAAGTTCGAATCCTGGTGGTGTAATGGATGTTTGTTCGAATCCTGGCGGTGTAATGGTTCGGAATCCACATTAAACTATACGTCCCGGTCTGTTTACGCCCTTCTGTGCACAAAATGGACGTAGAGCGACAAACCAAACCATATCTCAGGGAAGGAGGGAAAGGGGGGAGAGCTTCTGTTGTGATGGAGCACCCGTAGTAGGTAGACCGTCGCTGGCTCGGTGTCACTGAAGAAGCGAGGAGTGCAGAAGGGAGGACTTTTAGGAGGGACTACACCGCATTTGCGTATCGTATGGGTGAAAACCGAGAAAACTCCCACAGGGGGATCCACTAACGAGGTAAAATGCTGAACATCACAATGAAAACACAGTGAACAGTCTTTTGAAACAGTATCAAGAAACAAGCCCCAGCAGTTTGAACTTCAGCCCTTATGTTCCTCAGCGGCGCATATTGCCACGAGTCGGGCATGCCTTACAAAAACATGTTTTCGAACTATAAATATCAAGTTCAGCTTCGATTGGAACATGTTTTTCTTGGCTCATGTAAAAAACATGTGACTTACACCGCTTTCCTACCCAATGAAAATAACTTTCAGAACATTATTCCGTTTATTATGTATTAGCATAAGATAATCGAATAACCCATTTCTCTGCAGTTCAATCCACACATGCATGACAAATAAAATGCATAGCCGATCGAAATGATCTCAGTCTACATTTCAGAAACATTGCTTCTCAAGATTCAAGTGCATTAGCATGGTACGATTAGGTTTCGTACAGAATTTTATTTGCTACTTTTTTTTAATTTAGGTATTGAACAAATGAGCCATTTGAAAGAAAAATCCACATAAAATTTTGTATCTGAATATATTTGTGATAAATTCTTTTAAACTATGTATTAAAAAACTGTGGCAAAATGTGTCAGAATAAAAGATAAATAATTAATAGAATATATTTTTTATAAAGCTTAAAAAACCAATAGGCTTAGAAAAAAATTCAACTATGCAATAAGTTCATCAAAAGATTCCTTTTAAAGAATAAATAGTTCTATTATTTTAAGCTAGAATCTTCTATAAAAGAATTATTTTTCTTTTTCCTTATTAGATGTAATAGAAATAATGTTGTAAAAAAAATAAACAAAATGTATCAGTACACTGAAGTGACAAAAGTCATGGGATAGCAATATGCAAATTTTCAGATGGCAGTAGCATCGCGTAGAACAGGCATAAATGCGCAGTGCTTTCGCAGAGCTTTCATTTCTGTTCAAGTTATTCATGTGAAGAGGTTTTGACGTGATGATGACCGCACGACGGGAATTAACAGACTTTGAACGCGGAATGTTAATTGGAGCTAGACGCATGGGTCATGCCATTTCGGAAATCGTTAGGGAATTTCAACATTCCCAGATCCACTGTGTCAAGAGTGTGCCGAGAGTAGGAAATTTCAGGCATAACATCCCACCATGGACAGCGCAGTGGTCGACCGCCTGCACTTAACGACCGAGACCGGCGACGTCTGCAAAGAGTCGTGAATTCTAACAGACAAGCAACACTGTGTCAAATAACCGCAGAAATAAATGTGGGACGTACAAGGGACTTGTCTGTTAGAACTGTGCGGAGAAATTTTGCTTTCTTGGGCTATTCCAGCAGAAGACCGACTCGAGTGCCTTTACTGACAGAACGGCATCGCTTGCAGC
The DNA here is from genome assembly GCA_021605075.1 of Caerostris darwini. Taxonomy (NCBI): domain Eukaryota; kingdom Metazoa; phylum Arthropoda; class Arachnida; order Araneae; family Araneidae; genus Caerostris; species Caerostris darwini. Next base: position 3,048 of record BPLQ01002920.1, read on the forward strand.
GACTCTCGTGGGCACGTGAGCATATCGGTTGGTCCCGAGATGAATGGAAAACCGTGGCCTGGTCCGATGAGTCACGATTTCAGTTGGTAAGAGCTGATGGTAGGGTTCGAGTGTGGAGCAGACCCCACGAAGCCATGGACCCAAACTGTCAGCAAGGCACTGTTCAAGCTGGTGGTGGCTCCGTAATGGTGTGGGCTGTTTTTTCATGGCATGGACTTGGTCCTCTGGTGCGACTGGACCGAACATTGACTGGAAATGCTTATGTTCAGCTACTTGGAGATCACTTGCAGCCATTCATGGACTTCATGTACCCAAACAACGATGGGATTTTTATGGATGACAATGCGCCATGTCACCGGGCCACAACTGTTCGCGATTGGTTTGAAGAACATTCTGGACAATTCCAACGAATGATCTGGCCACCTAGATCGCCCGACATGAATCCCATCGAGCATTTATGGGACATCATCGAGAGGTCTGTTCGTGCCCAAACTCCTGCACCATCAACGCTTTCACAATTATGGACATCTATCGAGACAGCATGGCTCAATATTCCTGCAGAAGACTTCCAACGACTTGTTGAGTCCATGCCACGTCGAGTTGCGGCACTTCGCCGGGCGAAAGGAGGGCCGACACGATATTAAGAGGTATCCCATGACTTTTGTCTCTTCAGTGTATTACACATAAATCTATCAACAGAATAATTTTTTTTACAAAAGTTCAATATGTTTCTTTTAGAATCTCTCTTATATTATTAGCTTAGAAATTGCAGCTTTCCTTTCGTGGGTTTTACAACATGAAATTCACATCCCTCTATGTTATTTCCTTCATTAACATAAAGGAGATTATATTCACTATTTTTCTTTTCTTAAAATTTTTCCGTATTACAGCTTTCGTTTTATGATCTGAATATTGCAATTATGGGCCTGAATGGCCGAGCGGCTAGCGCTCTGTCGCTCGGTACCACAGGTATCGTTTTCGTGTCCCGGAGGTGCCATGGCTGTTTGGAGTGGTTCGGAATCCACTTTAAACCGTATGTCCCGGTCTAATAGGATCGTAGAGCGTTGCGGGGTCATTGTGACTCCGCGTCCGCGGCTTGTCTTCAAGTTACACGCGCCCCCTGGGTAATGCAAAGTGAGTAACGTCTGTGCAGCGCTTGCCTTAAGGCATCCAAGACCAGGCTGTCTAAGTGTTTGCCAGCTGCATTAGAAAGAAATATCGAAATTATGAAAGATTGTGTTCTTTAATTGTGCTCCAAATTTAATGCTTCCGCTTCCTGTCACGTGAGAATGTGACGATAATTATTGTCACGCCGTAGAAATGGGCGTTTTTTTTTTCTCAGAAGGCAAACTTACTTTTTATAACAAATAGGATTGATCTGTAGTCATATGACACGAGTATGTGTATCATACATTGTTAAGTAATATTTAAGTCTTTTTCTATAACTTATTTTGAGCGCGCGACAGCGCGTGATATTCACTTGAAATAAAATTACTTCTGTAGTATGCAGGCTGTGTAACTATGAATTGTAACTGGGTATGATCGGGTTGAGAATCTTGAGGTACAGGTTTGAGAACTCACAGCTTTATTGACACATGCAAGAAGAATAGTTATAGATTTGTGGACGAATTCCACTTCCAGGCCGAAAACTCGAAACTCGGCTACGCACAGGGCCCGCGAAATACACTAAATCTCCGCGGGAGGGTCTATAGGCCCACTGACCTTTTCTCCTAAACGCCACAGGGGGCGCTCTCTTCAATGCGTAATAGAAAGCATGGTGCCCCTTCCTAATTTCCACATTACGCGCTGAAGCGTGATGTGTAAAAATGAAACAAAATAATGAAAATAGGGGACAAAATGCATTATTTTTATATGATACTTTATCGCTAATAAATATTCAATATAAAGGAATTATTATGTTGTTTACGTTGTTATTATTATTACAAACCTATCTGTTAGAGTCTTATTAGATTGCATTTCTCTTTTCTGTGGGCGTGAAAGCCCTAAACTATTGTACCTACAACTTAAATTGCAAGATTTTTTTTTCTTCCCGCACGAACACGTGATTGCCTGTTAAGACATCACTCTACTACAAGGATTAGCACGACTGATCAGCTCTTTACCGAAAATGTCACGAGGATTTTATTTTCCTAATTCCGAGGCACTGACCCTTTTGTACGATATTTTTTGCGCCCTCTGGTGTAGCATTAGGGCTGAGATTCAATCCACTGGAGGCTTTGTTGTTGACATTGTTTCAAAAAACAAGGAGACTCTATGGCGTTTGAGATGTTCAACAACTTGCCTCGTGAGTCAGACTACCGGTGGGAATTTTCCTGGTTTTTTCCCATACGATACGTAAATGCTGGATAGTTTCTCTTAAAAGAAGCCCTTCTCGGAAGACCTGACCTCCTTCTTCGATGACTCGGAGCCAAGTCAGACTTCCACCTACGGGTGCTGCTTCACAGCAGAAGCTGCCCTCTCCTTCTATGAGAACGCAGTGGTTCATGGACTTGGTCTAGATGTTGCTGTCGATCAAGTGTAATAAGAAACAATAACGGTATCTAGCAGCCCACTAATGTTGTTAAACTCTTTTTAATGTCCAAAAAAACTTCAAAGGCTCTCAATTATTCCTTAAGTAATATTGTCTAGAGAAGCTGGCCCGGATTTAAGTGTCCTAATATAGAAAACCCCATCCAAGCAGTCAATTAATCAGTGCGAGGCATTCACTGAATTACTAAACCAAATCTACTCGTCTAATCTCCACCGAATCTACTCATTTTTCAAAACAGTAATATAGCATATGCTGCCATTAGAAATCGAACCATCATCCTCTTACTCTATCGAGTCCATCTGATCATAAATGGGTCAGGAACCTTTTTTATTAATAAACTGATGAAATTTATTACTTAATAAAAACTTACTATCAACACACCATTTTTAAAAAATAGTGTACATAATAAAATTACTAAAACTCTGTTAAATGTAGTGCTTATTTACCTAACTGTCATGATTTAAAAAAAAAAGGAAATAAAAACAAATTTATACTATTTCAAAAGAAATGAAAAAAGGCATTAAATAATGTTGTTTTCAAACTGTATCAATATCTTGTAAATAATGTATCAATATCTGTTATTAATAATATATATTAACAAGGAAAAGGATTTCATTAAAATGAATTTTGAGTTTTGAAAGATATTTATTTACTCTGCTTATTTTTTCCTTCTCAAGTGCAGCCTGAATGCAATATTTTGTCAATCCAAATACCAAACAAGGAAGGGAAAAGTAAAGAAAGTGATATAAAGAGTAAGAAAATCTTTTTCAAAATATTTCAATAATCAAAAAAATAAAAAAAAAATCAGTTCGAAAAAGGAAAATATTTTGTAAATTTAACCTTGAGAGCGCGTGTTCTCTTTTCATCACCGCGGATGCATATTTTTCCAGGAACAAAACAAGGAAGTCATAAACAGCCTGGAGCGAAATGCATTTTTTAGTAAAATAAGATAGATTCGGATATTTTAAAAACTGTAAGTTTATATACGTTGTTAAAAATAATCTAATCCTTTTCGTTTAAAGCTAATTAAAAATTCAAATAAGCTATTTAAATTAATTTAATCCTGTTCTTTTATAGCCAATAAGAAACTAAATATTTATTGAACAAATCTAATTCAATTTATTTAAAATCTAAATAAACAATTAAAAATCATTTAATGCAGTTCATATAACACAAATTAAAAATATAACTATGTTGCTAATACAATTTAATCCAGTTTATTTAAAACCAATTAAAATCTAAATAAACAAATCTAATTCAATTTATTTAAAACTAATTTAAAATCTAAATAAACAGTTAAAATTAATTTAATCGAATTCATTTCAAAAGAATATAAATCTAATTAAATTTAAAAAATAATTTTATCCAGTTCATTTAAAACGAATTGAAAATATAACTATGTTGTTAAAACAATTTAATACAGTTTATTTAAAAATAATTAAAATCTAACTGTTTGTTGAATGAATCTAATCCAATTCATTTTAAACGAATTTGAAATCTAATTAAATTTTTTAAATAATTTAATCCAATTCATTTAAAACGAATTTAAAATCTAAATAAACTTTTTAATATAATTTAATCCAGTTTATTTAAAACCAATTAAAATCTAAACATTTGTTGAACAAGTCTAATCCAATTCATTTAAAGCCAATTTAAAATCCAACTATGCTGTTGAAAATAATTTAATCCAATTTATTTAAAGTTAACTGAAACTTCAGATACGTGCTATAAAATAATTTAAAATTTCTATACATAAGTGATTTTTTTATGTGACATTATTATATAAAAGATAATATTAAATAAATAAATATGTTAAGAAACTTTTATTTTTTTATTTTTGAACTAACCAGATCTTCATTATGAATCTTGTTCAAAATATATTATATTTTAAAAAGATCTGTTTTAAGGTATCCTCAAATTACGCTGAAAGAAATGCTGTCCTTCGATATTTTAAAAAGATACTGTCTTATTACTTTTTTCAGTGACAAATTGGAATTTACACTCATGTCCATAAATTAAAGATAATGAAGGCCTTACAACGCCTAGGCATGCTGAGTATCAAATTATCAATCTAATCTTGGGGAATATTACACCACTCATGAAGCAATGCCCTTCGAAGTTCCGGTTGACAGGTCGGAGGGGATTGACGGGCTGCAATTCGTCGGCCAAGCATATCCCACACATGCTCTATTGGATTCAAGTCCGGTGAGTATGCTGGCCAATCCATACGGGTGATATCCTCTAATTGAAGGCATTCGTCTACAATATTTGCACAGTGAGGACGGGCGTTGTCATCCATAAACAGAAATTCAGCACCCATGGCGCCCCGAAACAAACGTACATGTTGTTCCAGAATGACATCACGATAGATGTGGCCTGTCATCGTTACACTCTGAACATGCAGGTCAGTTCTGGAACCAAGAATAATTCCTCCCCAAACGAGCCATTCTGCACCACCGTAACAGTGTCGTTCAATGGTGTTCTCTTGGTGGTAACGGGTACCTGGCGCTCTCCACATGAAAGTCCGGCGAGAATCAGACAGCGTCTGTACACGGTCTGCCTTGAAACTGTCTTACCGGTAGCTGAAGAGAGCTGACGAGACAGGTCTGATGCTGTGCTCCGTCTGTTTCTTTTGGCAGTAACTGCTAAATACCGGTCCTCATTCGGCGTTGTAACTCGGGGGCGACCTGTGCTGTAACATCTACATCATCTTGGAATCGTTGCCAAAGCCTGGAGATGCCACTATGGGCGATTCCAAATTCCTCGGATACTTCCAGCTGGGTACGGCCACATTCCAGTCGTCCGATAATTCTACCACGTAAAAAATCATCCAAATGCTTCCTTTGTGCCATAACTATGCGGTTATTGCACTGAAAGGCTTTTAAAGCGCTTGTGAACAATTTTACTTCTTTGCCACCATTCCTTATATACCCCTCTCTTACAGTCTCGTCATTGTGATGTACTATCCGCGCCATCTGGTGGTTTCCTGTAATTTGCATGTTCTTCTTCAAGATGTGTGGGATAATTCTACAGGTGAAATTTTTATTTTAGAGTTCAATTTCTGTGCGATTCTGAATTGTCCTTAATTTGTGGACATGAATGTATTTTAAAAGCGTACTCATTAAAATGGATCCTTTTACATTATAAAATACCATAAATACTAAAATATTTAAAGAAAGAATTTCAATGATCCTAAAAGGAAAGAACATTTTTTTTTTTTTTTTTAATTTGTGGTTCTATGGGCTATACGTGTTTGGGATAAATAATTTCAACAGCAACTTTATTTAAGTCTCTTTTTTCAAAAAAAAGAAATAATAATCTCTTACCTCTTCCTTTAGCTTCATTAAAACGATTCATTTTTAAATATGTCTTACATTTTCATGAAGTTCGTCCTCATTTTATTTCATAAACCTTTTGCACGATTTCAAACACATATCAAATGTCAATATTTCATTTCATTGTGTTATCTGTCATAAAATCATTTAGATTGCATGAATTTCTTATGACATGAATTTTTAACTCAATGGATTTAACTCTGTTGAAATTATTTGGATAAATAATTAACGTCATCTATGAAAATTGCCATTATTACAAAGATACATATCAATAGTTCTTATTTATTTATTGTTAGTGTCATGGCGTTATTATTAGAGAGTTTTTGCATACTGTATTTTAAAAATGCGGTATTTTTTTCTCCTTAGCGCGCATGCTCATAGGATATTGCGCATGCGTATTTGCAATAATGTTTCCTATGAGCATGCGCGCTAGGGAGAAAAAAATTCCGTATTTTTAAAATACGATATGCAAAAACTTTCTATTATCTCTCTACGAGTAAAATATTGACTAGTTTAAGCTTTCTGCTCTTTATATAATTGACCATATTCATTTAATTATTAAGTTAATGATTTTGTCAATAAATTTCCCTTCTTCTTCAATTGCGCAAAAGCCCATGGTGGAGCAATTCCATCTGCCTACTGGCAGATTTCGAAACATGAGATGTTTTTTTTCCACGTAGTAAAGTTGTCAGCCCTAAGCTCAGCCCTACAGTCATATTATTATGATATGACTGTAGGGCATAATGTATAAGACATTTTATTATAAACTTATAAATACAAATAAGTATTTGAAATAATAAATCATTTGTTTCTTAATATTCCTAAACCCAAAATTGTGTTTACGTTGTGGATTTTATTCTTTTATTTTTAATGCTTTTATTATTTATCTACTCTATTAGTCCCGAGACAATACAAATTTTAACTAAATTTAAAACTATTCAATTTTTTTGTCTCACAACATCATTTTGAAAAATATTTAACTAATAGTGGGCTACTCACAATCAGAATAAAGCAGGCATAAAACAAATGAAAAATCGTAAAATAATTTCTTCACTTTTAATTTAACTGTAATATTTTCCACTGGATTAAAACAAGCAAATATTCATTTTATATGCATCAAAATGTTTCTTGTTGAATATCTTGATATTAATTCATGCATGTAGTTTTCGTTCTAAATCATATTTTTTTTCCAGTTAAGCATGTTTTTTTACAACATATGTAGTGTATCATTTTTTTAAGCATGTATAGTGTATCTTTTTTTATATGTAGTGTATGGTTTTTTTTTTTAAATATGTATAGTGTATCTATACACTGAAGTGACCAAAGTCATGGGATGCCTCTTGATATCGTGTTGGCCCGGCGAAGTGCAGCAACTCGACGTGGCATGGACTCAACAAGTCGTTGCAAGTCTTCGGCAGGAATGTTGAGCCATGCTGTCTCGATAGACGTCCATCATTGTGAAAGCGTTGAGGGTGCAGGAGTTTGGGCTCTCGATGATGTCCCATAAATGCTCGATGGGATTCATGTCGGGCGATCTAGGTGGCCAGATCATTCGTTGGAATTGTCCAGAATGTTCTTCAAACCAATCGCGAACAGTTGTGGCCCGGTGACATGGCGCATTGTCATCCATAAAAATCCCGTTGTTGTTTGGGTACATGAAGTCCATGAATGGCTGCAAGTGATCTCCAAGTAGCTGAACATAAGCATTTCCAGTCAATGTTCGGTCCAGTCGCACCAGAGGACCAAGTCCATGCCATGAAAAAACAGCCCACACCATTACGGAGCCACCACCAGCTTGAACAGTGCCTTGCTGACAGTTGGGGTCCATGGCTTCGTGGGGTCTGCGCCACACTCGAACCCTACCATCAGCTCTTACCAACTGAAATCGTGACTCATCGGACCAGGCCACGGTTTTCCATTCATCTCGGGACCAACCGATATGCTCACGTGCCCACGAGAGTCGCTGCAAGCGATGTCGTTCTGTCAGTAAAGGCACTCGAGTCGGTCTTCTGCTGGAATAGCCCAAGAAAGCCAAATTTCTCCGCACTGTTCTAACAGACAAGTCCCTTGTACGTCCCACATTGATTTCTGCGGTTATTTGACACAGTGTTGCTTGTCTGTTAGAATTCACGACTCTTTGCAGACGTCGCCGGTCTCGGTCGTTAAGTGCAGGCGGTCGACCACTGCGCTGTCCATGGTGGGATGTTATGCCTGAAATTTCATACTCTCGGCACACTCTTGACACAGTGGATCTGGGAATGTTGAATTCCCTAACGATTTCCGAAATGGCATGACCCATGCGTCTAGCTCCAACTAACATTCCGCGTTCAAAGTCTGTTAATTCCCGTCGTGCGGTCATCATCACGTCAAAATCTCTTCACATGAATAACTTGAACAGAAATGAAAGCACTGCGCATTTATGCCTGTTCTACGCGATGCTACTGCCATCTGAAAATTTGCATATTGCTATCCCATGACTTTTGTCACTTCAGTGTAAGGGGGAAATGTAAATTTATACAGCAGTGCTCTAGATTCTGGTACTGTTAAAACATCTTTTTCCTATCTATTATCGATCTGTTTTTGTTTCGAACTATATGCAATGCCTCACAAAATTTCTCACATCCATGTGCTCAAGTACACAAATAAAAACGTTATTAAACAAAATTTTGTAAATTATTGCTTTAAAACAATTAAACTTGAACATGCCAACGGCCATACCATGCTGAATATACCGTTTCTCGTTAGATCTCCGAAGTCAAGCATCATTGGGCGCGATCAGTACTTGGGTGGGTGACCACCTGGGAAAACCGCGTGCCGTTGGCATTCACAAATTTGGGACCTAAATGTCCGAGCGTCTAGCGTTCTGGCGCTCGGGGCCACAGGTTTCGGGTTCGAATCCCGGCAGTTCCATGGATATTTGTAGTGGTTCGGAATCCACTTTAAGCCGTAGGTCCCGGTCTCCTATGACTGTAAGAGCGTCACGGAGCCAAAGTCAGACTTTTACCTACGGGTGCTCCATCACAACAGAAGCTGCTTCCTTCCCCTTCAATCATGAGTACGTATGGCCTCGTGGGCTTGGCCAGCCAAGTGGGATAAGAAACACCAACAAACTTGAACATATTTTTGTTTTATTTACATTGTGTTTTAGTTATTTACAATAAATTTGTTTTAAATACTGTACTGGTGTGGGTACGGATCTCTGTTTGAGTACCGGATTGTGTAGTTGGGTTGAAATACTTGAGGCACAGGTTTGAGAACTCACAGCTTTATTGCCACGCGCACAAACACCACACACATACAATTAGAGACATACACTATTTAACACATTTAAAGGCAGATAATTATAGATTCGTGGAAGGATTCCACTTCTAAACCGGAAACCCGAAACTCTGCTATGCGAAGGGTGCGAGAAAAATACTTTCTCCGAGTGAGAATCTGTAGGTCAATTGACCATTTCTCTTGAACGCCACAGGGGGAGCGCTTCTGCCAGTGCGTAGGAGGAAGCATGGTTACAACAAAAGTTTTCACATAGCTAGTATATTCTTTAATTAGATCAGGCAATTATACTTGACAGAAATTCGCAAATTAATTTTTAATTTCAATTTAGAAAAATTGTACTATTAATATAGTTTTTTATCCATTTTTTTTCTTTCTTAAAATACCATGAAAAGAATAAATCAGAATAAAATAAGAAAATTCGGGAGATCTCAAAAGCTGCTTTCTAGAAAGGAGAGAATCATTGTTCGTAATGTAAATGTTAATTTATGATTATAAATTGCAAAATTTAAAGTAGCATTGCAAAAATGTTATAATATATTTAAATCCAAAAGGAAATAACTTGATCTATACATTATCATGCCCAAGTAAAGGGGAAGAAATTCTTGATTGGCGTAAAGAAAACTTCGAATTTCATTTGCCAGATAAATGAAAAAAGTGTTTCTTACAGAGTTAGAATTGCTGATGAATGTAAATTTAATATATTTAAATCATAATAGGTTAATTATAATAGGTTAAATCATAATAGGTTAATTAAATTTGTGATGAGTCAGTTATGGTATCGAATGCCACTAGAGTAAATACCAGGAAATATTACCAGGAATCAATAAACGTATGTTTACATATTTAAAGAAAAACTTTTAATTATTAGCTGAAAATCTCATCTACAGAAGTATTTTAAGTTTTATAAGAATAACTATTCTGATATAAATTAATTATTCGAATCAAATATTCATCGCCTTGGATATTCTATTGTATTTGCCTTACAATGACAAAGAAATCACTACAATACCTCATCAGTTCTTTCATTGAAACCCAATTAAACATACCTAGTCAGAATTTGACAATAGAATTTGAAGATAGAGCATTTTCTAATAGCAGCATCTAAATCATATTCATTATCCTTAGAATATTCCTGCATGGGGCTTGAATATTTAATAACTGATGTTTCAAAGTGAATGGAGATATAGTTTCAATTTTATATTCCTTGTATTCATTAGAATAATTTAGTTGAAGATTAGAATATTTATGATGTACTCAAAATGAATATGATACATACTACACGTATACAAAAGAGAGTTCATTAAAAATTAGACTATATACTTAGCTCATTTATTCCAATTCTCCGGAAGACTTACGTGGAATTTTAAGAACTTGAAGCTTTTCAAAGTTCGTAGGAGGAAAGATAAATTATTGAAAAGTTCAGCTCTTTTGAGATGCAGAAATTGAATGCCTAATGATGATATTGAAATGAGATGTAACATTTCATTGAGCTTCTGAATTGAAATGAAGCTCATAGTAATTGGGCATATTATTTTTCTGTTGATTCTTTTATTATGAAAATATCATTTGAGAAATATTATTTCAGCAACTATAAAAGAAATACAATTAGATAAAAATATTATTTATATTAAAATATGAATACAATTCCATGAATCAATTACCTTAAATTTACACATATAACAGGTGGGCTGAAATGTTCGTAGTCTGACACGTAGATGGCGCTACTAGTATTAAATCCATATTTTATTTTTAGTTAGCCCTAACCTTCAAAACACACGTGTATAAATTTGACAGCTGTTGCACTATTAGTATGTGAGTTATAACATTTTTAGTGAAGTAACTTTTGTTAGTTTGAAAAAATGGATAAAGAGGAATTTCGTGTGTTAATAAAGCATTGATTTTTGGCGAAAAAAAATGCTATTGAAGCCAAGGCTTGGCTGGATAAACATTATTCCTACTTTGCACCAGGAAAATCAACCGAGTTCACAAAAGTCCACAAAATAATTTCTGATAACCGTAAAGTGAAGTTGATTGAGATAGCTGAGACCCTAAAGATATCAAAGAAATGTGTTAGACATATCGTGAATGAATATTTGGATATGCGAAAGCTCTGTTCAAAGTGGGTGCCGCGCGAGCTCACAATCGACCAAAAACAACTACGAATTGATGATTCTAAAATAAACCCGAATTTTTGAGTCGATATACGGCAATGGATGAAACATGGCTCCATCATTTCACACCGGAGTCCAATCGACAGCCAGCCGAGTGGACTGCACGTGATGAACACTAAAAATGCTATAACTGACATACTAATAGTGCAACAGCTGCCAAATTTATACACGAGAAGGTTAGGGCTAACTAAAAATCATATGAAGTTCATACTAGTAGCGCCATCTACGTGTCAGACTACGAACATTTCAACCCACCTGTTAAGTGTGAACAGATGACCCATATAAGTAGAACAAGGATTAATAATTTCTATTAATCTTTGAATTAAGAAATATAATTTGTGAATATTATTTTAGTTACTATAAAAGAAATACTATTAGATTAAAATATTATTTGTACTAAAATATAATATAACTCCATGAATCAAGGTAGAATCTTACCTTAAATATACACATATAAGTATGGACAGGTGACTATCAACTAAATATAAAAATTGTTGTTTATTATATAGACAAGTAACTAATAATTGATCTTTTTAAATGATCAAAATTAAATTTAATTCTTTAAATCAAATTTCAATAAATCATTTCTGTAGTAGAAGTTAAATTTCTTTATTTTTACCTATCTTAAAATGACATTTTTCTTCCTTTATGTAATGTTACTTTTTCATGTAATGTTACTTTTTTGTAAGTTACAGCTTTAATAGAAATCTTTTAGAAGTCTTATTATTTGAGCACTAAAAAAAACTTTAAAAAGCGATAAATACCCCAAATTCATGGCACGAAAGCAACAATTCAACTGACTTCCACTGACATGCCAGTATTAACTTTTCAGTGGGACTTTTGAATGATTGCATGATATTTTTTCACTAGGCATATCCTAGGTTAATTAATGTTTATTACAAATAAATGTTTCATACTCCACAAGCAATCTTCTCGCATCATCTTGACAACAATAGCGCCAAACACCTCACCGAAATCGCCAACGTTGCTATGTTTTTAGTCTTTTGTCTTGTATAGTGCGTATTTGACATATTTATATTTTTTATTTCCAATGGCAAGTTTATAGGACAGCAGATATCATTTAAAAAAAACAAATTCAAAGAATTAGTAAGAAATAAATGACATCAGTTAATCCATCTACTTAAGTCTGACAATCCAATAACGCTTTTATAAAAAAAAAACAGGAGGCAGTGCAGAACAGGAAGCAAGGTGAGACCTATCCATTTCTTCCTTGTTATCACATAGGAGACAGACAGAGACGGGAGTCAAAAGTTTAATTCTGTGAAGGTTCTTGCGCAGATAATCATCACCACAGAAAGGATGTAGCAATGTCAACAATTTTTCTCTAGGTCATTCAAGGATATCATGAATAGGATCGTACCAGGGCTTGAGACTGTTTCTAGCTGCAGTATCCTCAAAGAAGGAGCACCTAAGGGTCTTTTTAATTATCCTTTCTCCTGTTTTGGGACAATCCACCTGCGTTCCTCTTTAGAACTTTAAAGGCTCGTTCCCACCGAGGCGTGAAGCAGCGACGCGTCGCGCGGCAGGGAAGAAAATTCTTTTAACTCGTTCACACCGAAGTTTCAGAACTCGCTTTACTCCTAGTGCAGTTCCAGTTACTTCTACCTGATGGCAGATCTACTATTGGCTCAATCCATGTCACATGACGCGGCAAGCATTTGAGAGTTGAAAGCTGGGCAACTCGAAGAGGTGGATTTCAACCGGTTTCAGGCGAACGCTGTAAGGCTAGTGATTGGTCAACGTTTCACGCTTCAATGTCTCACGCCTCAGTGGGAACGAGCCTTAAGAAACACATACTTAGAGCCAGATTGAAAAGCCGTGTTTGTAGATCATTTTGCCGTATCAGACGTTGCTTCTACCTCCTCGTGGTGTACTCCGGGTATTACGAGGAGGTAGATCTACATTGCACTCCTGACTTATTTATATAGAATAAAGCATTTTCCATAATGGACCTGCTACACAGCATTCAAATTACGCTCTACACAATTGGAAAAAACATTTCCAGGATGTAGAGCCTATAGGTTTTGTATGTGCCTTCCACATTTTCAAACCTCACATATTTTTTTGATGTTGTTGCTGTTTGTTCATAAATTTAACATGCTGAAACCTGAATTTAATCACTTCAGAAGCCCAACTCACTATTATTTATGAAGTTTAGGCATAAACTTTATTGCCTTATTTATAAATGTCCAAATAAAAAGTTAAATAATTTCTTAGAAAAAGACATGTTTCAGATATTTTAAGAAAAGCATTTATTAGTAAAAAAATGCAATTCTTAATATCCTCCCGATCAACAAACTTCAATTCTAAAAATAAATCATTATAATTCATTATTGTACATATAAATAATAAGAAATCCTGTGCTATTTTTACATAATTGCACGCAATAACACAAACTTAGATGAGTGTTACATTTGCTATGCAATTAAATATTTGTCATACATAATTCAATTGATTTCTATGTAGTTCAAGCATTAATTACATTAATCTGAAAAGTATATATTGCAAAATAACACAGCTCAGACAATTAATTACGTCACTTGTCCCGACTTTACACCAGGACACCTCGAGCAATCACCGGAACAAAATACTCGAAAACACAGGCTGCAGTGCATATGCTTCTGTGCATTTTCAGTTAATATTCAATTTGCACGCAGTTTAACTTTACACGCGCCACACCAAAGGTGGCTCACTATTATGGTAATCGTTTCTGCGGCACCTCTTTGACTCTGTCTAGACTGCATTTTCAACTTCGATAAACACTGTAAAACCTTTCCGCTAATGCTTCACGCCTCTTGAATATTGACTTAATTCGTTTAAATACTGTAATAGTATGTTTTTAATATGTATATATGTACTTTTATAGGTTATAATATAAATCATATATGCATACAATTATTTAGAAGATTATCAATGTTATTTGTTTTTAAACGGACCTTTAATAATAGTACATTCATTTTAAATTATCACCGGTATAACTAAACAATTCCCAGATTTTTCTTTCAACATTTATTCTTTCCTCAACGATAAAATTAAATAGTTCCCTGATATAACTAAACAGCTCTGCCATATAACTTTCGTCAGCGACTTAACTATACAGTTCACCGATATAATTAAACAGTTCCCTGATATAATTAAGCAGCTTTCCAATATAACTAAACAGCTCACTGATATAACTGAACAGTTCGCGGATATAACTTTTACTAACGATATAACAGTTCACAGATATTACTAAAAAATTCACTGATCTAACTAAACAACTCACCAATATAAAACAGTTCACTAATATAACTAAACAGCTCACCGATATAACTTTCATCATTGATATAATGATATTGTTTATCGATATAATAAAACTTTCCAATATATCTAAACAATTCACAGTTGTTAAATTACTTTTTTCACAAATGTTAACAGTAAAAGTTGTCCAAGTGGTAATGTGCACTGGTAGGGGGCTCAAATTTAAATCCATTGGCGGCGTCAGTTGCTGTCACGACTTTCAGAAACAACGAGTTTCGGTGGTAATTGTAACAACTTATGTAAAGCGCCTCATATCGATAGTTAAACTACTTGGATAGAGTTTTATCAAATATATGACTCGTATATGACAGGTAGTTACCCCTAAAAGTCTTAGTGGATGTCACTGTACTTCCTCCTCGCCCCAGTGTGTTGTTCAAATTAACTCAAATTGACTTTAAACACGAGACCCACTGATGTTTAACAAAATAATAATTATAACTATTATTGAGAATTTTTTTAACTTCAATGCGCTTCAAAAGGTTTGAAATTGTAATAAAAAAAATGCTTCTAAGCATTTTCAGGTTGATTCAAACAATATCGTGAATAAACAACATTATTCACGTGCAAAAACATCAGACGTTTCATCATTTTAGAAGTTAACATAAAGAAATTGTTGCATCTTCTAAAAATCTGAGCACTCGTGACACTAGAAATTACATTTTATCTATGGCAAGAAGCTACAATCGAGAACTCACTGAAGATTTGACTACCATCTTTTTCATTCAGAAATATTCTAAGATAGTCACTAACCACGAATACTTTATTGTCTTCAATTTTGCATTATAACGGATTTACTTCTCAGACTATCTGAAGTAAAAAATTAAATTCTATTGAGCACGGTTGTGACTATCGGATTAAAACTTATGCACCTCAAAAAAATCTTGAAAAATTAAAATAGCAAAAATACCAACAAGTAATATAGAATGGTGTCTTTTATTTTTATTCTTGAAAATTACAAATGAGGCACAAATTTTTCTTCCTTCACCAATTAGAAATACACACGTAACATTTTGATTTATAATGGTCAAGTAACACAGATCAGAGATCTTTAAAACAAAGATCTGATAAAACAGTTCCTCAAATAAGAGTTTTAATGCAAGCAAATTTTATTTCATTTTTTTAATTCAAATTCCTATCTTTTTCTTTTCACTAAAATTCGCAATAATATGTCAAACATATATCAGCAAATTCCTCATTTGAGAAATGACAGAAACACAAGAAAATTACAAGTGTTAAACAAGTTCTTTAAACTGTTATCACCGTGGAAACATGATTACAATTCATGTATTTACTTTCCAGGGAGATCTCGCATCTTCGGAGGCCCCCTCGGTCCTCTGGACGACGCCCGGTGCAAAATGCTGCGGAAAGCAAAGATCAAGTCCCTCTGGATCACCGTCGTCCTCGTCAGCACCTTCATCGTCTGCTGGACCCCCTACTACGTCAGCATGTTCATCTCGGTCTTCCTGAACCTCGACGAGCAGCTGGGACAGCACCTGCACGACGTCATCTTCTTCTTCGGCAGCTCCACCGCCGTCCTCAACCCCCTCATCTACGGGGCCTTCCACCTGAGGAAGAGGGGCAAGGCGGCCTCGAGCAACCAGAGCAGCTCCAAGTTCGAACCCTCCTTGGCAATGTCCACCCTCAGGAAAGTTCGATGTTCCAATGGAAGACATGCTTCCACTTCTTTTCATACCAGGGATTGCAGGCGATCCGCGCAAGGATCCCATATAGGATTCTTTTAGAAATTGTTGTGCCATTCTGGAGATTTTTAACCTGATCTAAATGTTTCCCTCTAAAATAAATGGATCATTATTTAATTTTTATCCCATTGAGACATCAGAAGATTTATAGTTCCTAATTCATGTGTTTATTCAATGCAGTAATGCAGTATAACGCAAACGAAAATCGCATATTCTTTGAACGTTTATAAAGAATCAAGAACAATAAATTTACAAGAACAACCTCAATACATCTAATATAAATTGGAGACCAAATTTATTTATTTCTTTTTTGTCTATATTGCCTATTTCATATCATTTGCCTATTTCATATATAATTTCTATTGCCCCAATCTGTGTTTGATTACCAATGTAATGCCCTATTAAAAATTTTTCAATGCCCATTGGTCAAGAACAGAAATACGTCATTGCCCAGATCACCTTCATAGCTGACCTCATAGCTCCATATATTGATACCAGTATACATGGATCATCATGGAATTCTCATTCATTGAAACATTACCATGTTTATAGTTTCTAATTTCTAACATAATATCACTATCATGAACGGAAGGGATCATGATAAACTGCTATCATAGAAAGTTTGTTAAAATATCTACGATTCAAGTCTGTGGAATTTTGCACTCTCTGAAGGAACAACTTTCTTAAGAGTAGAACATCATTATAATTGTGGTTTCGTGTCTAAATATGTTGTTATATGAAGTAAACAATGTGTTTAAAATGTGAAGTAAACAAGGTGTTTACAAAATGTGAAATAAACAATGTGTTTACTTCTTTTAAATGTATCATATTTTAGATTAATGTGAAATGTGTGTATTTATCTGTTTTTATGCGTGCATTTATATATCTGTAAAATCAGACGTATTTCGCACAAAATCGTTACATAAATACACATTAGTAATTTAGCCCATTCTGATCAAAAAAGGACTCACCGTTTTGAAATGGTTAAATAGAAAAATCCCAATTTTGAAAGGATTTCTCAAAATACTTTTTAAAATATATCATAAATAAGATTATTGTGAATTTATGTATGTATTTATCTGGTTTTTTTAAATATACATATTTCGCAAAGAATTATTTGCAATGATTCTTTTAAACATGATTGAATTTTCAATATTTCTTAAGAATACGAATATTTTTTTGTTCGTATTCATTGGAAAAGTCGTCATTTTTATGTAAACATTTTATTCATTTTATGTAGACATTTTTATTACAGTTGCATTTTTTTTTAACTATCTTTCAAAGTTGGACAACGGGCGTACCGGTTACGGAGTTCCAATGGGGTTTTAAGAACCGCTAAACCTCCACATCTTAAATTAGTTAAATATTTGCACAAATTGAGGTTGCTTAAATTAAAGAGATAAGAATGCAATTAAAAATATAGAAAAGCATCTCCTGCTATGAGAACAATTAAAGCAGGAGATTGAAAAATGCAAAAGTTATCGGTGCAATTATTCCTAAATTGTTCAGTAAGTTAATTGCATTTACCTGATGATTTTTGAGTCATGAGAACTTTTACATAAAAGCAATTTTAAAAGAATTTTCAATAGAAATTTTTATTTACTTAATTGTTAATGAACTAATTTATTATTAAATAAAAAGCAAAATAAAAGTTAAATTAATTATAATCAAAAGGCAAATAACTTAATTCGAAAGATTTTTTAAAAATTTTAATAGCTCTTGAAGAATAGAAGAATTAATTAGCCGAAAGACAATAATTAAATGATTTTAATTTTTAAATTATACACAGAATTATATACAATAAAAATAAACCATATCATGAAAAAAGATGAGTGTTAAAAAAGTTTAAAAAGATGAGTAAACAAATATGCGTCTGAAAAATGAATGATTTTTTTTTATTCCTATTGATGCCCAATGCCATCTTCATTTTTAAAATCGATTTTACATTTATCAAATAAACATGAAAGAACATGAAAAATGATGTCTTCCAACATGATAAATGTGTCAATATACTAATATATATTCTATTTTATGGGCCACAAAAAATTTACTTTTTTCTATTTCCATATAACTTTCATAAATTTTCCATCTATACACATTCTTTATATATATATATTGTGTGTTTCCTTTTCGAATAAATGTAAAAATATTATTTAGCCAGAATCTCTCAATGCATAGTATGCTGCAAAAAAAATTATCTACCTGAATTAATGTTATAGCAGATAAATATCAGGATCTTTATTTCTAAAATTTAATTATAATAAATCAGTTTTCTGTTCGCAATAAATTTTAAACATAAAAAGTTTTGTTCCTTATCTTAAAATGAAACAGTATTTTTGTTGTATTTATTTTTGTGTCCTAGATGATTAAGGTTTATATTCCAACCCTTAGTTTCTTGGAAAATAAGTAACTTTTGTACGAAATGACTTGATAAAAATCTATTTCTGTCCTCGTGATTAGAATCTAAAACTATTCTTTCGAAATAGAACTTTGTATTTTCTTAACCCATTCACGTCTGAACAAAAAATATATAAAACTTCCAATTCAGTACATTTGTCCTATTTTAAAAGAAATTTACTAAATGAAAAAACATAAATCAGATTCCGCTTCATTTAAGTTAATAATAATTTTCAAATAAAGCTTTTATTGTTTGTTGCAGAAAAATATTAACTGTTTTTTTTTGCTTTGGCCTTGTATTCCACCTAGAATACATTTTTTTTTATTTATAATTTCTATTTTTATAAACAGAATAACTCCATTTTATTCCATTGGTCTATTTTATTTGATGAAGCAATTTTATAGATGGTGTTATCCTAACATAAAATTATCCTCATATTGTAAAATTTATTTTAAGCTGAAAATTTATAAATTTACAAAATGTTTTGCTACAAAACAAAGTTTTTTTCATATCATTTTTACTTTAGAACTAAGCCGTTTCGTTCTTAACGCTTCTGTATTTCTTAAAAATATGTTTTGTTCATTTAAGCTTCATTCGTTTTCTGCGAACATTTCATTGTTGAATCGCTTTTGTTAATCTTTCGACCGTTGCTTCAAATTATCTTTGTAACGACGTAGTTTAACCTCGTAATTGTTTGGAGATAATTCAAATATGATTGAAAAGACTGTCATTTTCTTTAACACAATTGTAATACACTGAATTTATCATTTAAGACAGTGTAAAGTGTTGTCTAATCTATATAATTTTAAAATTTAGAAAAGTGATTTATTTAAAATTTTATTTTATTTTATCTGTGGCATGTTTCATATACTTTCATATACTTTCAATAAATATTTATTCATTATTTTAAACAAAATAATCATCAACTTAACCTCGACTTTATCTGTAAAAAAGCCACAATAATGGATTATATATATAAAACAAAGCAAGAATAAAATATATTTTCTGTTTTTAAAAATGATAATGATGTAATTATAATAACAATTTTTTTTTACTTGCTTGAAGTTACACTCACTACGAGATGTTATATAACTTTAATAATTTTTTTGTTATTTCATCGCATAATCACATAAACTTCATGCATAACCAAAAAAATTATCATATAAAGTACAATTTGTAAACAATTAAATTTTCATCATGTTTAATTACTGATCAACTACAGAAATCTCTCTTTAATTCGATAATCTATAATTCGGCAACGATCAAGACTTCGCCTTCGTATTCGGGCAGGTCGCATTCTCTTGCAGTGTTTATCCTAGCTGTCAGTTTTGGTTTCTGTTCAGTGTTTATTGTTTTGTAGCAAGTTACAAATCACATTTGCGCAATATTATTTTTATCTAGAGTGCTTTATCTTTGATGTCCTCTTTAAAATTGTGTTGGCGCCCGATAATTCGATAAAATCACTAATTCAGCACGGCCATTGTACCGAATGTGATTAAAGAGAGTTTACAGTATCACGATTTTTAATTTTCACATGCACCGCCATCGTAACAAGATTAAATATAACTCGTCTTTACGTAACCTATTGTTAGCATTTCGCGTGATTAGAATCATTCGACGATAAAATTCAATATTAAAAGGAAATCTTATTAATGTCAACTCATAAAAACTACAAATGGAAATTCGTGGCTCAATCATATTTCAGAAAGCTGGACATTGTTGCATCCAACTAACATACATAAAAGTCGTGAAAAAAAAATGGTAAACAAGATCGAAAACTTGTAATCTTTTAAC
The DNA here is from genome assembly GCA_021605075.1 of Caerostris darwini. Classification (NCBI taxonomy): domain Eukaryota; kingdom Metazoa; phylum Arthropoda; class Arachnida; order Araneae; family Araneidae; genus Caerostris; species Caerostris darwini. The sequence goes on from BPLQ01002920.1 coordinate 23,597, forward strand.
ATTTTATCAACGCGCAGATTTCTCTGAGGAAATCCCATTTTAAAAAACAGTAATCCTTTTATGGAAGGAACTTTTGAACGGGATTTTATAGTTTATCTTTTGAGCACTTTGAACACAGAAAGTCTTTAACTATTCGCACTTTCAATTTTATAGATAAAAACAAACTGACATACTTTTCAAAATTGCGAAAAATTGTTAATATTTATTTTATAAATCTTTCTACATTGTAAAACAATGCAGAAACACGATTCCATTAACTCTTGTTAACAAACTACACATGTTTTTAGTTGACATTTCATTATTATTATTTTTTTTTTTGGAAACATGACCTAGCATTACCTTGATGTATAAAATAAAACACTTTTTCGTTTTGGTAAATTTTATGGGGAAAATATATCGATCGATGAAACGAACAAATTATCGTTTGGAAAATGTGGATTAACGTTAGGAAAACTTATTCTGAATAATAACTATTTATCAAATCAAATCAAGAAAAGAAAGCTATGTCAGCAATTTATATTTCTCCATGTTGTGTTTTACAAATTTACATCACATTAATAGAAAAAAAATATATTTACACACTCCAGCCTTTCTTTTATATCAAACCATGAAACAAGTTCAATATGATTATTTGTTGGTCATTAATAATTTTGTAAAAACTATTTCTTATACCAATAAAACAAATTTACAGTTCTTTTAATTTTTCTTTACTTTTCTAATTTACTGTTTCTGTTATAAATACAGTGTGGTGGATTGCAAAGACATACTCCCAATCATAGCCTTTTTGGATAGCTCAATCATAGCTCTCTCTCTCTCTCTCAATCACAGCCCAATCATAACTCTTGCATCAGCGAGACAGATTGCTGATTGGTTCTGAGAAGGGTCCTTTCCAGAAAGCTGTCATGACATGGAATAGTTAGGTTAGGTTTAAATCGCTGTTCTTGGTTTAGTTCATCACAATCCGAATTCCAGTACATAAACTATAGCGCACCATGCCGGGACGTCCCATTGCAACGTATTGAAGATTCTGCAAGATAACGACAAGCATCCATAATTCAACTTTATGCAGAGTACACTTCGGGTGTAATAATATGTATAGGACACCTTTTGGAAGGGTAGGATACACCTAGACATTGATGACGTGGTATTATACACAACACAAGGATGGAAAGATCATCCCGTAAATAATCAATGAACATCAACAAAAGTAACAATATCACAACTGAACTACCTATACTTATCGTTATAATGCAGAACTCTCAAGACTCTGCAGTGGGACACCCCGGCATAGTGCTCTATAGTTTGTGTACTCGAATTTGGATTGTCTTGAACCAAACCTAGCACACCGATTTAAACCTAAACTGGCTATTTCATATGCGAATCCATAGTATTCGTTCACGGCTCATGACATCTCTCTGGAAAGGACCCCTCTCAGACAACAGCTGGTACAGCAGTCCAAAGAGGCTGTGGGTGGGAGTATGTCTCATCGGATATCATTTCCCCTACAACCCATAAGCATAATGCATATCCTCTAGTTCCGTGTCCATGTAATCAGTCATCTTTCAATCGCCGCCAGAGCATGCGAAATAAAGTTAATGTCAAAAATCTGCGAGAACGCTCAGAAATCCTGCACTCGTGCAGCGTCCTCTACCACATTTGAAAAACCTTTTAAGACACAACTTTGCTTTGCGATAACATCTTTACTGTTCTAGAAGTTTCTAAATCGGATCCTAAGATACTCTGTATAATTCTAAACTATTCCAGTTATGTAAAAAAAAAAAAAACATTGATGAACTGAAAATTATAAAAGGACAAAAATACTGTCAAAGAATTGCAAAATGATCTTGTTGAATATTTGTGAAGTTCCACTCCTACTTCGCTTTAATCTAAAGAAATTAAACTAAATCTTACAGATCTTGGAATTCTTTTTAATTTTGCAAAACTAAATATTTTATAGAAACAAAATAGATTATTTATGTAAATAAAACAACATAAATATAATTCTTATTATTCTGAGAAAAGATATTTAATGGTGAATCCTCTAGTTCTTAGACATCCGTAAGTGCAGAGCCTATAACTGATATTGAGATACGATGAATCTCTCTGTGTTTTCATTTCTGCCCACTTATCAGACCTGTCTCTATAAATCAAACCTTTTATCTACTGATGATTGCTTCTTACTGAATCATCATCACTCATTTTGCTTTTTTGTTAACCGGAAAAACACTCAGGAGGTTATGGGATTCCTACTTTCATTCTTATCATGTCCCGGGGAATCGACCATTGCTCATTGCTGCACGAGAGCTATGATTGGCAAAATTTTATGTCTTTTTCTATTAAGCGTTTGTTGGCTATTTACGACTTTGTTTCTTAAGATAAAAGCATTTCAGTGTGTCTATCATCTGAATTATATATTGCTATCTAATTTAGATAATGTACAAAGAAATTTTTAGTGTCGGTATTTCATAATTATATCTGTGTTACATGTTGTATTATTATATTATGTGTTTCATAAGTGTTTTAATAAAAAATGTATTTGCATGACTAGTTTTTTTATTTTTTATTCTTGCTTGTCAGTGTACTCCTTCTAAAAAGACATAGCTTTCTAAACGGTTGTTTAAGAGAAACATTCCTATATTTGAGTGATACATGAGAGGAGACCCAGAAAACTCCCACCAGGCAGTCCAATGCGAGATGGCCTTACCCAAAATGTCACAATCGTCCTCGAATGTCCTCGTTTCGGAAAACAGTGACTACAACGATGGTGTTAAAGGATCGAACCTCAGCCGTCCTGTACGGGGGCAGGATGGCCGAGTGGCTAGCGCTCTGGCTCTCGGTACCACAAGGTTCGGGTTCGTATCCCGGCGGTGCCATGGATGTTTATAGTGGTTCGGAGTCCTTTAAACCGTAAGTCCCGGTCTCCTATGACCGTAAGGCGTTACAGAGCCCAATCATATTTCTCACCCACATCATTCCCAATCTGTAAAAGGGGCTACTCAGCTCTAAGGCACAGTGATGTGGTGTGGTATAGTAGTAATAGTCACCCTGTATGCTAGCAGTGCACGTTGTCAATCCGTCATGAGTCAAGTAAGGCAGTCTGACTGTTAATTGCAGAATAGATTGAGCTGGCTATTCTGATGAATAGAGACCATCCACGTCTAATATGTGTTGCCTTAATCGCCAGCTTCCAACTGCAATACACGATACCAGCAGATGTACTGTGTTTAAGAACTAAAACTTTAATAATCATGTTTAATGAATTTTAACAATCACGGCAATGTTTAAAAACTTGAAATAAAAATCTAAAATTATGCATACAATTAAAAATATTGCAATAAAATCTTTATATGAAATATATGAAGTAGGTAGCATTTGGTTATGCTGCAAAAACCTTCAAATAAATCTCTTTTTTTTAGTATTTAAATAACGACAAAAAAAAAAAAAAAAAAAAAAAAAAAGAATAAAACAGAGTTAAAAGAAAAATAGTAAAAAGAGAAATTATCACTATTTGTATTGTATTATACATAACTATCAGTTAAGTTTTAAAATAATAGTGTTCTTTTTTTTTTTTTTTTTTTTTCCCCGTATTCCAATCACTTATTTGAACGAACGATTCAAAGATACTATTACATTCTACAGAAACGTCTACAGAATTGCAACAGTGTTTGACAATGTGTATGGAAGGCATACCATTTATTATGCCTTACAAGTACGTTGAGACCTAATGCATAGTTTTATACTTCTTACTTATTAACGGCCTTCCGGAGCAATTTATCGCTTGTAATAACCTCAGCGAGTATGACAAATAGGTGATTGATTGCATTAACGTTTTCCTCGCATACAACACTTCTCCCAGCAGCATTTTTCATTTCGAACATTTTCTATTACGAGCATTTTTTGCTCAACCTTTTGAGCCCGAAACAAAATTTGGTTGGCATTTACCAATGGCATGCGGCAAAAGCAATCAATCTCCGGCATGAGGATAGTACGTAAATACAATAGAGTAGGGATGTAATAGAAAACGAATCAGGGTTGCTGGTTTGTGACAAGCATAATCCTCACATGACTTTTATAATCGGCACTATCAGGAATGACGTATGCTGTTGGTGCATGGGAGAGAAAAGTCTACTATCATACAACCATTATCAAAAGAAATTATTCATTTTTTTAGTTGTAATTAAATGTAAATTTAATTTTTCTAGATATTTGGCGCTTATATTCCATAAAAAAGTTTTATTTTTTTTATTATTTATTTTTCTAATACAGCTGGCAAATAGACCATGACCCTTAAAAAGTTTTATTGCGTAGCATTTTCCTTCCAAAATGATTTAAAAATGAAATATTCATTTTCATGAGCTTTCTGTATTTAACTATATTTCATATAAAATTATAAGAGTTATGTAAACATATAACATTTTTTGTATTTATCTTTAGTAAGCACATAATTCAATAAAAGTATGACTGGAGAAGAAGAATTTCGGGGATTTCCTGGAATGTTCAGAATTGCTTATGATTTTCAGAATGTTCAGAATCGCTTTTGAATGTGTATGATTTTTAAATAAATGCGCACAGGGAAAAGAAGCCAACTCTAGTACAAAAAGCCTCTTCTAGTACGAAAAGGACGAGAGATATTTACCCCAACTTTCAGCCCCTTTAAAATAGGAGGACGCAATCTATTTTATTTATTTATGAACGTGATCTATTTATCTATTTTTTTACCACTCTGTGATAAATGCCTTTTCTTATATAAATCTGATAAAACAGATTAATTCATTGTCAGACCTTTCCATCATTAAGTATTATTCTTTAATTCCTTTTCCACTACTCTTCCCATGCAAACATTACATTATTGAAAGAAGCATGATGAATGACGCATAAAAAGCAATATTCTATGTGTATACAATGCATATAATCTAGTGAGTTTTAGATGTTGGGAGAGTCTATTAATCCTGTTCGTCTATCTACTTCCTCCCATGTCCTGTTGACTTATAGTATGTCTCTCTCGGTTATTAGCTGATCTATATCTGAAAAATTCATCTTCTATAGATGAGCGATATGCATCTTCCCGGTAAAAGGGCACTCGAAGAACACATCTCCTTCTGTCTTCAATTTCTTTCTTCTTCTCTATGGTCAAACAACTGTGCTTATTTCCTGTATCATTCTTTATCCATTAGCATTTAAAAAATAAACTTATTATTTCGGTTGCACCAATATCTATTTTTTCCGAAAAATACAGAATCAGCATAAAACATCCAGTGATAACGTTTGCAAGCTACCTTACAATGCGAAAAAAATTGATTAACCTTATCACTGTTAATTTCTTAGATTTCATTAAAAATTTGATTTTTCCGATAGTTTACTTTAAAGCCAATGCATTAAAAACCGAGGAAATTCGATGATAGTTATGGCAGAATCTGTAACAGTTGTCTGGTTTGAAAATCCCAAGTTTTTTTTAATACGACAATTTAATGCACAAGAAGACATAAAATTACCTTATATATATATATATATATATATATATATAGATAGATAGATAGATAGATAGATAGATAGACAAATATACACAAAGACAAAAGAGAACTAATACAAAATAGACCACATTTTACACAACAAAACGCAAAGCAGTATTCGCTACTCGCATATTGTATAACAAAACCATCATAACACTCGCACTACAAAAACACTCAAGTACCTTAGACTATTAAAAAAAAAGAAAGAAAAAAATCTTCACTATCCTAAGTGCACATAAACTGCAGCAACGAAACAGACATTCATTAGACAAACGCAATTATCAAAAATTTTAATGACTAGAGCGGCATTGACAGATAAAAAAAAAAACACAAAAATTTATGCAAAATAGAGAATAAAAGGGTGTGAAACAGGCTACGGAGGAAATGCATGAAACCATAAAGAAATTAATAAAATCAAGAAGAAATACCTATAAAAGAAACCCAAATTATTAATAGCTAACCTTCTGAGGATAGCTTTATCAAAGAATACCTATCTTCAGGATACATGCTACTTCTGCTCGATGCATGAATGGATTTAAGTCGAAGACAGATCTAGATTGTTATATATATATTATATATATATATATATATATATTTGTTCTAATGCAGCTGTCAAACATTTAGACAATTGTCTTGGATGCCTTAAGGCGAACGCTGCACCGACGTTACTCACTTAGCACTACCCAGGAGGTGCGTGTAACTTGAAGATAAGTTACGGACGCGGAGTAACACTACCTCCGCAACGCTCTACGATTCTGTTAGACCGGGACCTACGGTTTAAAGTGGATTCCGAACCACCACAAACATCTATGGCACCGCCGGAACTCGAGCCCGAAACCTGTGGTACCGAGCGCCAGAGTGCTAGCCACTCGACCTTTCATAACGAGTGGCTAGCGCTCTGGCGCTCGGTACCACAGGTTTCTATATTTATATATAGAAACCAGTATATTATATATATCAGTTCTATATATATATATATATATATATATATATATATATATATATATATATATATATATATATATATATATATATACATATATACATATATATATATATATATATATATATATATATCACGTAACTGATGTGTTTGAAAACAATTCAACAGCAATGAACGACACGTGCATCATGCTTCAGATGTCTTCAATAAAATTGTTATGGCTATTATGTTTTATGTTGTCTGTTTTATTCATCATAAAATAAAAACCTCGAAGGGAAACGGCTTTTAAAATTTATCTGTCATAGATTTACGACTCATTTTGTTTTGTTTTTTTAAATAGTTCCATGTGATTGAATGTAATAGCGCATAGAAATATGTTTCTGGATAAACGACGAGGAATTCTATAATTAATTTCTGAAATTAATTATTCTTTTAAAATCAATAATTTCAAAAAAAAAAAATTGTCAATAGAATAACATAAATTCGATTCATTTTATAGTGGAATTTTCTTAACAAAATGATTTCTCAAAAAAGAAATTTTATTTTCAACTGACGTAAAACTTTGAAGTTCCTAAAAAAATTATATGGTATTTCAGCAAAAAAGTTTATTTTAAAATGTTCTGATTCATAAAATTAACGGATAAGAATAAAAGACTGATTTTTTTTAAAAGTATATGCAGATTTTAACATAAATTATTTTCCTTCAGAAGTCCTTCTAATTAAGTTTTCTATTTTAAAAAATTAAATAATTTTTGACCAAAAATTTAATATTAAAATTATTTTTAAAACTAAATTAATTTTAAAATTATTTGAAATATTTAGACCTATTTAAATAGAAAATAATACGTGATAGGTATAATAATATTTAGACCTATTTAAATATAAATAATAATTTTCAATATTTCATTTTTCTGCGATCCATTTTTGTCGATGTAAAAATGCTTCTTACCATAGCTATGGATATTTTCCAATAAAGATTTATTTTGAAGAACAAACGTGCTACATAAAGAACATATATGATGGACATGAGAAATTAAAAAAGAAAACAGATTGAAAATATCGCATCTCTTGTTGACAAAGTCACGCTACACAGAAGACGCAGAAGAATGAAAATTCATATCATACGTGTTGCTAAAAGTACACATTATTAATAAAGGAAGAAAGACCTTTGACATTCTTCTTCAATATCACAAACTTTATGCATCTATCCTTTGAACTTTATGTGTGTATTCTTTTTATGAACAAGCGAGAACTTTTGGATCACTTTGTAAATCGCTGTTTCGCATTATGCGAAACATAATGTTTTTAGTTCAGTATGGAGAATCTTTACAAGATTAACAAGGTCGCAACTTGTCAGTCACCGAATTCATTGTTATTGATATTATGAAATCTTATAATGTTAACAGGTCAATGTAGTAGGACCCACTTCTCAATAATTTTCGAGAAAATTGAGTTTGAACATTGTACACACCTTTATATAATTTAAACACTGCGTTAGTGATTAAAAAAGGGATTTAGCAGTCTAGAGAGCGCTAATGTATAATATTGCAATATAATATTGCAACAGTCAAATTGACATTCAGAGTTTAAATAAAATGAATGAATATTCTCCACACCATCTAGAACACTTCATAAATGACAAATTAATGCTTATCGAATACTGGGGAATAAATTTTGTTCACAATGAACAAAAAATGTTCAATGTGTTCCTTTTCACTGGAATGAAAGTGGGGAGATTTTTTTTTATTCCCCTCGCTGAAAATGCAACAGTTTTAATTCGAGATTTTAATACTACTTAACTCCTTTTTTTTTCTTTTTTTTTCTCTGGTTTGTAACTTTTTTCAGCCCATCTACAATTCCTCTCGAGTGAATCATTCGAAAAAGAATTTTTTTTTTTTTTTTTTTTTTTTTTTATTTATTTTATTTATTTATTTTTTTGTTTTTGTGTACCTATTACAAATAACTTTTTCTGTTCTAAAAAAATGTGATTGTCTTAAGTCGACTTTTACAATCATGAATATTTCTCTAGAAACCCTTACCTATAAAGAAACGCAATTAAGGTACATTAAAAAGTAAGATTTTCAATAAGCTAAAATGAAAAAAAAAAAAAAAAAAAAAAAAAAATGCTTAAATAAATGAATAAAATAAATAATAGTATGCTTCTAGTAGAAAATGGTTATTAATTTATGTAATTTTACTTGTTACTTACAATAAGTGTAGCATAAGAAATTAAAACGGTAGGGGGAAAAAAGCATCCTTTTAACAATATGAAAGCTTTTAAAATGTTCAAACTCGATATTTTTGAAAATTATTCAGAGATGCTCCTTACTACTTACTAAATACTTAACTTACCTAACAAATACTTACCTTACTACTTACTTAAAGGTTTTGAATCATGACACTTACATAAGCATATTCTTCTAAAATCGCCAAAAAAATCTACTAAGCGATAATATTTTTATGAGGGAAATGTTTATTTTTCTCACACGTTGCCAGTGTAAGAGCTTTGATGTAAAATAAAAAAAAACGAAAAGTATGACAATCAAGATCAACTTTATATTTTGCATTTAAACGCTTAAAAACAAATACCAAATGAAGTGATATTCTGTGTATAATAATCTCAAAAAAAAAAATAATAAATAAAAATTATATCATCGATTTTTTTTTTCCCTTCCGGATGGCATTATGTTTTTTTTTATTAAAGATATTCTGAAAGAAAAATATTTTTAATTTTCTAAATTTTATCATATTAAATATTTGCTGTTTTTTCCCAAAAATTTAAAAAAAAATGGGTTTTTTTTTGTTTTTTTGTTTTTTTTTAAATTTTACGAACATACTTAAGGGACATGTGAGTTGAATAGAAATAAGGCGAAGAGGAAAAAAATGAAGAAGTGAAGAAAGAAGAAAAAAAATAAAGAAATTTTGAAAGTTTGTTCGTCGACGATTCGAAACTGGATACCAATATTTCTATAATAGTTGCAAAAACGGATATTACAGTTTATCTTGGACTAATGGCTATTATGCAGCATTTCCTTTATCATTAGTGAAAGTGGATATAGTGCGGTCACAATTTTTTTAATTAAAAAAAGAAAACCGGCCTACTACAAGAGAAAAAAAATACTACTGCCAAAAGCACAGTCGTGGATTCGCTCACTTGTAATGGAGCATTTGGTCCATCCTTCTCATTAGAATAATTTTCACTGTTATTCGTCATTTTTATTTTCATATTGCCCTTCGTTACATTTTCTGCGTTCAATGCAAAAGTTACTATAGTCGATTTTACTATATAATTTTATAATTTTAAGGCGTGTTATTAACATCTTTATTTATTTTTCTAAGACATAGATAGATTATAAATATATACGTAACAGAACATTTTTATCACTCATTTTTATTTGTTCGCTTAATTAAGATAGGTTTCTAGAAAAGTAACAAGAAATAAATTAATTTGTAATTTCAATTTTCAAGGTGTCTTATTTGCAACATCTTTATTTAGTATCTTTTAAGACGTAGGTAGATGTATAGATGCAAACAAGTAATATAAAAAAAAAAAATTTAAATCAATTCCCCCCTTTTTTTTTTCATTGTATTGCAGAAAGTCCTTTATAAATAATTTTCATTCATTTTTTTAAAGTTTATCTAGCGCCATGTATTGGTAGATATATGCAACTTAAATCTAAAAAAAACTAAAATTAATTAATTAAATTTAATGAATGAATTAATATTTGAAAAACTGTATCAACATCCAGTGTCATCCACTGCAAGTTCAAAAAAAAAATCTATTTGAACTTGACTGGATGAATAAAAAGTATTTTATGAACGGTTGAAAATTTGAACAAGATAAGGAGAATGTGAGCTAGTAGAAGGAATAGAAAAAACGAACAATTTTTATCTCTTTATTTCGATTTGTTCGCTTAAAAAAAGTTGATTTTCAAAAGATTTTTTTAATGTACTGCCATAAGCTGGTTAATGTAGCTGGCAATACAGAGACAGTTATCTTTATGCCATAATCAAGGGCTGCACAGCTGTTACTCCTTTAGTACTGTGCAGGGGACACATGTAGCTTGAAGATATGCTACGGGATCGAGTAACACTACCCCCACAACGGTTTAAGATCCTATTAGACTGGGACCTACGGTTTAAAAGGGATTCCGAATCACTACAAACACCAATGGCAACGCCGGAACTCGAACCCGAAACCTGTGGTACCCAGTACCAGCCACTCGACCCCCACGATTTTCAAAGGAGCACTGAGTAATTTTTTTTTTTTCAATGTAAGGGAGGTGGTAGGGCAAATGTTTGGGAACCACTGCACCAGACTGTGATTTGGGGTAGACCAAAGCGAATAGACAATGCCCATGTACTATGAAGTCAATGGTGTTCGTCCAAGATACATGGCATGTCTTTCAAATTCGTTTCACATAATAAATTTTGATTTAGTCATGGAAAAGTCTGGTGGTTGGGAATGCATCTCATCGGGTAGCATCGCTCTCACACCTTAAAATCAACAGCCTTAGATGCATATTTCTTAACTTCTCATTTTTGTAACCGTCCTCCTACTACCTCTGCAGGGGGTTGTCGAATAACAGTTTTCCTGCGCGAATTTCATTTCTTCTTAAAATAACTAACCCCTCGCAGAAGTTTGTGCCCACTGTAGAGGATCACATTGTACATTTGTGCGTGTGTGTGTGTGTGCATGTGTGGCGTGTCCGAAGGCTGCTGCAAAATGTAGCCGAAAGCAAAGTGGAATTAGTACATAAGTGAAAAAAATATGAGTCTTTTTTAATGAGTGTTAATGAGTCTTCATTAACACGGAGCTTAAGGATTTAAATAGATGGGTTCCAGTTCTCGGAAATCAACTTGACAGGAATGTTAAGTCAGAGATTTATATAAAAGGCAAGATGTTGTTATGAGAAAATGTGAGAACTCAAAGTTAGGAACGGAACAACTGAATTTGTTAGATGTAGATCGGAAAATCAAGAAGAACAAAATGGATGTTATTACTTATATATATAACAGAGTTATATATGCATATATTCATGCATATGTTCAGACCCATATCTAGCATGTGTCTTTGTATATATGTATGGGTATACATATGTGATGTATATAGAGAGGAAAGCATGGATGAATAGAATTTATTATTTAAGAACTTTAACATTTTCTTGTAGAATCTACAGAGTCCTGAAAGTGTTGTCTAATATTTTAAAAATTCCACATGTCTTTTATTTGTATGAGAATTTTCACTGTATACTTTCCTGGACTTTGGCATGGTTTTTTTTCTGTATCGTCATAACAGGTTGATTTTTATGCAATTTCTTTTTTCTAAAAATAGGACTTTTTGAACAATTTATCTATCACTTTCAAGACCTTAATAAAAAGAACATCAGTCTATTATGATTGTCATTTATTCCCTTTTACGTCATTTGGCAATCATATTCTTAAGATTTATCAACAGCTTCCGGTCATCAACACTTCATCTTAATCAAGTTGCTTGCAATCTTTCAAACTTATGTGACTTATATGCAACGTCAATTATGTATATACATATACATATAGATATATACACGCACATAATAATTTGCAATTGCATAATAACTGCAATTGACATAATAATACATATAAGTATATACACGCACATAATAATTTGCAATTGCATAATAACTGCAACTGACATAATAATTTGAGCTGATATCTATTCTTTCATCTTAATCATTAATCATTCATAAAAATTATGATGTTTGACGTTGTCCTTTTTTTCCCCCGCTATTACTTGATGACATTATGCGCAAATAAGGAAAATTTTACAAGTTTTGCGCACTGTGTTACGTCGTTTGCTTCCTGTTTTCAACCTTCCGTGATAAGATACGGTACAAATCTTCATTCACGCTTGTTTCCAAGGTTACGTTTAATAATATTTCAGCCAATCAACGGGGGTTTTCAGTTGATACGTTTGTTTACGTTTCATAGTAGTCGTTAAAATTAGTTCTGCTTCAAAAACAAATTATAAAGGTAAATAGATTTTAACTCCTGTTAAAAAAGTAAATATTTATATTCTTATTGAAAGTGTTTTTAACGAAACTTTGTTTGGGTTTTTTATTTTGTTGATGAAATTGTTAAAAAAAGAAAGGCAATTTTTAAATTCATTTTACATTTGTAAGGATTTTAACCGTATAATTTATTTGCAATATAAAGAATTATTTTAGTATAAATTAGTTTTCGTATTAGTGATTAATTTAGAGTGTAATTTTGTTATTGAAAATAATATAAAACTTCTTGTGTCTGTTTATTATTTATTAATGATTGTTATAAAATATAACTTTTTGAAGTATTTGTTATCATGCGTTTATCACAATCATTTAAGAAGTTGATAAAATGAGTTCTACACCCTAAATATAAATATTATTTATATTTTAGCATGACTCTATGTATTTAATAAGGATGCTATTAATATTTAATATTAAAAAATAATCTTAATCCTGGGATGATTGTAATAATTATCACATATTAAAATTTGTTTTTTCCCATTTATGAATTTTAAATTATTTTACACATGTGAAAATTAAACTTTATAACTTTAACTTTATAATTTATTTCTTAATTTTTTTATTAAAGCATTGGTTAAATTATCTATTCTTATTTTGTAAAGTACAGAACAGTTATTACTTTCAATTTCATTTTAAATTTTTCATTCAAGTAGTAGGTTAACATTTTTATTATAAAATGTAGATACCTACCATAACATTTTCATGGCTTACATTATCATATATTAGGCTTTTAAATTTATTTTCTGATGTCCAAAAATAAAATTTTATAACTTTTTTTGAATATCTTGATTGAAGATTAATTATAGACATTAAATAATTATTTTATATTTTTTAATAAAATTTCACTGGTTTTGTTTAAAAATCATTAGTAAGAATTTTCTTTTATCATTATTAGTTTATGAATCCTGTATGTTAGTTCTTTTCCATTCTTCTAAATCTATTAACTGTTGACATGAAGTAATTTTAAGGACTAAAAACTTCAGGCTGAATTTTTTTTTTTTTTTTTTTTTTTTTTTGTTATCTGTTATTAAAGCATATAATTTATTATCTTATTGTGTAATATGTTAAATTTTAGCTTTTGTTCAGATTAATTGTATTAAGATATTATATTCAGATTAGTTTAATTGTATTATAACATCATTACTTTTTCAACTTTATCAGCAATATCTAATACACAGAAAAGCACAAATTTTTGTCAGTTTTGCTGTATATTGGATTAGAATCATACATAAGATACAAATCTTAAAAATCATGTTTCTCCTTAATTTTTTTTATACTTTTTAAATTATCAGACATATATATTTCATTGTTTAATTGTAATATACTCTTAATGAATGATAAATCCTAGTTAACAATTTTGATAAACTATACTGTGTGCTTTTTCTTACTAACTATTTTATTATTATAATACTCAAAATTTAAAAATTTACAAAATCATATTAAACATTAATCAAGTATGAAGCATCAGTATTCATATCGAATACTCTTGCATATGATTTGACAGCAGTCATTTGTGATTTTATAAAATGTATTTTGTTTTAATTTGTTCCTTTTTTTTAATATTAAATTTTCCATCACTTCTTAAATACATTTATTGTTTCATTTGATTTATAGCATTTTAATAAGCATTGAATTTAACTGATGTTTATGTATATAACACAGATAGATATATTAGGCATGCATGCACACATGCAAAGACCTTTTCATATTGATGGTTTATAAATTAATTTTTTAATGTATGGAAAATTGTTGTACACTTCTTATAGATGTGTTATCTATATGTGTTATGTATATAACAGATAGATATATTAGGCATGCATGCATGCAAAGACCTTTTCATATTGATGGCTTATAAATTATTTTTTTAATGTATGGAAAATTGTTGTACACTTCTTATAGATGTGTTTATTGACTTTCTATCTGAATCCAGATGCTGGTAAGCATGAGCTATATTTAGTTTTAGTGAATGTTCGAGATGAAATCTATACCAGGCCCACCCAGCTTGCAAGTTTTTGGGAGAAGCACCCTCATGTTATTGGAGGTATGATTCATTTGATTTATATTCATTTTTTTTTACAAAAAAGTACTGAGTACTTGTGTATTAATGTTCACCTATTGTTGCTGAATTAGAACATACCTTTTTATTTGAAAAAAAAATATCAAATCACACTGTGTTAATGATCGTTTATAAAACTAAATAGATCAAGGAATATGAGCTAATATAGTTTAATAGTATATAAAAAAAATAGTGATAATGACATCAAATTAGCAAGATATTTTGTTAATATTCAGAGAGAAAAAAATTATTATTAAAATGTTTATTGATAGCAATGGTAAAATTGCATGAGTTGTTAATAATAAAGCAGCATTTCATTTAAAAGCTGCTATCACCAAGAAAGATAACATATATGAATACCAATTTCTGATATTGATATTTGCAAGTATAAAATAAAGCATGTAAATTAAAATATTGTTTTTTTTTTTTATGGATAATTATGAGAAATTGTGACAGCAGATAGTTATTTTATTTCATTCAAATATAGAAAGCTAGTATGATTATAGTATATACAAGTTATACTAATGTCAACAGTATTCATGTTTGAGATTTGGAATGTTATTATTATTCAAATGAGTTTATTTATGAATTTGTATTTATGAGTTCATTTATGAATATGTACCAAATATTTAATTTTTTTTTATTATTATTTATCTGTACAAATGCTGGATCTTTACTTTATGAAACTTAACCAATTAACTTCCAATATCTCTTAGCTCTATTGTTAAACCTTTTTAAGTATGTTGCACTTGTGTAAATAGAATAATTTGTAGAAGAAATAGAATACTTTGTAATAAGAAAACTTGTAATTATACTCAGAATATAAAAATTTATTTTATGTAACATTTAATACATAATTTAATTTTTATTAATTTATTTATATATATTAGAAACATAAAATATAATTGAAAATGTATTCAATATTACAGTGTTAAGTTAGTAAGTGCTATTTACAAAATATCATATTCAATTCTTGTAAGATATTTTAACCAAAGTTTTTTTTGTTTTTTTCCTCGTAGGCATGGACCTAGAACCTGGCAAAGAAGGAGGTACTTGGCTGGCTATGAGTAAAAAGGGAAAAATTGGGGCATTACTTAATATATTGCAACCAGATGAAGAAATATTACCTGGTAAAAAAGGAAGAGGTAAATTGATCTATCTATTTATAAAATTGTATTTTTGATATGGTATCATTTAAATATAGTTTTTTTTTTTTTTTTTTTTTTTTATTGCATATATATATTTTTATAATATAAATCTAAAAACCTCTCTCCTTTTAAGTCCATTACAATTATGTCTGAGATGTAACATTTCCAAGTTTTATACTGCAAACAGAATTTATGAAATAATTGTGTTCATGTTATTTTAAATTTTAAAAGAAAGTATTTAGGGTTCACTAATGCAGTAACATATTTCTAGTTTTGTTATTATGAAATTTTGTTAATTTTCAAATAATTGTTTTCTCTACTCATAAGGTAACATCAGTTATTTGATAATGGTTGAAATCTATCTAAATAAGTTTCCCATTTATAATTTTATTTTTCATAATCACATAAATAAGCAAGTTGTATTAATGTGACCATAATCTATTGTTGACATTAATGCTAAAACCAATTGCAGAAGGCCAATATTGTCAACAAATTGGCTAGGTGTATAAAATGTGTTGTAGGCATTCAAAAAAATAAGTCAACTGTTGTTCTGCAAAAAAAGAACAATTTATCAGACTTACTAAAAGGAATGTTAAATCGTTCTGTTTCTGCATAACAACTTGACAACAGAATGATAGCATTTTCGAAATTGCAGAATATGTGAATTCTTGTCTTATTCGCATGGTAAAAGTGTACCAAGTGCGGCAAAATGTTACCATAGAAAATAAACATGGTATTTGTAGTGTTCATTAACTATAGATTAAAGAAGAGAACACCTGCAGTAGTGTATTTTGGCAAGCCAACATACTGCAGTAAAGCAACTTATTGCCAAAATGAACCAGAAGGCTATTGTATGCCCAGAACAACAGTTCAACAAAGATTGTTGCAGAAGATAGATGGTAATAGGCTTTTGGCTAACAACTGTGTTCAGTAAAAGAGGATGGCATTCATTCAATAGTATCAATACTGTATGGCCACTGATTGGCTAAAGGCTCCCTTCACATATTTTTTTATCTCCATTAAGTGGATGAACATTGTTTATTTTCCTATATTTCTTATTGTATGCAACACTCTTTAATCATTTGTGGCATTTACAAAGTGATAGAAGCATCATTTTGATCCGATGGAATGGTGAATATATTCATCATTGTAGATAGCAGTATAGATTTACATGCATTGATACTTGTTGACCATGTACAAGCAGATTATTTTTTCTGATCATGATGACATCTTCCACCACAACACCTCATACAACTAGAATTCTATGTTAGTTATTAGAGTATTTTGCTGTACTAACTTGATCCCCAAATGCCCTGTATTTTAAACCTAATAGAGAATTTGATTACTTCACTCATATTATTTGCTCCATGGACCCTCCAATAACTGTCATTGAAATGGCTTAATATCACCGTGAATACTTTCTAGCTCACTGTGAATCTTTCATCCTTCCAGCCCATTGGTACAGGTGATGTACGTTGACTGTGTAATATTTTGATGTATTACATAGCAGAGCTATATCTGCTAGCATATATATTAAATTCTCATTAATGCACTTGCATTAATTGTAATGGCTGTAACATAAAATGACTTTAAATATTTGAAGTCTTATATTTGAATTTTTTCTTAGGTTTTCTGGCAGTAGACTATGTAGTGGATGAAAAGAATTGTACTACATATTTAGAAGAAATAAACTCTCAGGGAGTGAATTATAATGAATTTTTATTAGTCACAATCGAATTTACGTAAGTACAAAATGTTAAATTAAAAAAAAAAAATTATGTTTCTTGAAATTGATATTAATTTTCACATGATTAACTTTTCAGTTCTTTAAATGTGCCAAAAATAGCCTGTTATACTAACTCTTCTTCTTTGCCACCTGTTTCACTTCAGCCAGGTATGCTTTTAAAATATTAATTTGTAGTTCATTGCTTAAATTGGTAATTTATATTTAATACATTAAAATCTTGACAGAAATAGTTTTATACATAAAAGATGGATTACTTGATTTATTTAAAGCAGAAGTTTTTCCTGTTGGCATGAGCATTTAGATGCACATTACATTCAGTATTAAAAAGACAAAATGTTAATTATAGTGGTTGATGGTAATCAGTCTTATAGAAATTGGTATGTAAAAATATTGGGTCCTTTCTTCTTATATAATAGCATAGAATTCCCTTCCTTTTTATATATTAACTAATAAAAAGAGGGGGGGCTTAAGTATTTAGTCTTCTATGCTATGAGGATATTTTTTATTTCAGGAATTCATGCTTTTGGAAACAGTATAGAACGAGAAAAGCCATGGCCTAAAGTATCCAAAATGAAAGAGATGTTTACTGAAGTAGTTAAAAAATATCCTTCAGTTTCTACCAAACAAACTTTAGTAGATGAGCTGTTTTCATTGCTGCAAGATAGTACAAGGTAATTTTATATACCAGAGTGAAATAAATTCATATAAATAATGTATCAAAACTTTAAAAAAACCTGTCAATTTATCCAGTATAACCAATAGCTACCTTTACTCATTAAGTTGGAAATATATTAGCTTTAATATTTGCATTCAATTAAAATCCCTAATTTGAATTTCTAAAGCTCTTTATGTTTAGGTATACAGTTGATGATAACATGAAAAGACAAGGGAAAAACAAATCGTCAGCATTCTTAGAAAAACTGGGTGCGATTTTTGTTAACATTCCAGAATCAAACTATGGAAGCAGGTATGTATATGTTATAAGATGATTTTATTGAATTTAAAAATCGTATATATTATTAAAATTGTATTATTTTACAGATGCCACACCATTATTTTGATTGATGGATCTGGAAATGTAGACTACATGGAACGTAGTCGATCTGAAAATTTACAATCAGAAGGTTGTGATGAATGGCATACAAATCACCATATATTTAAGTTAGGTGATTAAAATTCAATACATATATATATACAGATTTTGTATGGCATGTATAATTTTTCTTTCATTTAATATCTGCCAATTCTTATTTAAGCTTTTTATTTCACACACTGCTAATTGCAGTCTTATTAAATTCTATTGTGTGTTAATTCATCATCCTGAATAGTACAATTTTGCTTCATTATTGATGATCATGTACCCATTCTCTATTTCGAAATATACAAAAGTATGATAATACATCAAATTTATTCTATTAATAAAGTATTTTTTTTCTTAAAAGAAGTTTTTGATATATAAAATTCAACAAGGAATGCTTCCGTACTATGTGAAAAATATAACATGATGAACAAGAACAAATTTTAAAATTTATTATATAAACGAAATGTACAGGGCATTTTTTTTTTCTCCTGTGGATTATATAGCAAACTTTTTTTTCAAAGAAAGTTCATTAATCCTTGTCAAGTTAATAAAGTATCATCTAAATCTTCTTCTTTTGGTTCTGGTTGACTACTAACTTTTTTAAGAACTTTGGTAATCACATCTTGTAATGCTTCTCGAGCACCAGTATCCATAGCATTTAAGCATACCTACAAAACAAATTGATTTTTTAAGGATAATTGTGTGTTAAAATTCAAAATTAAAGCAAATTAACACTAATAAAACAATTTTTATAAACTGTGTTGTATATTTCTTAAGGATGAGAATAATTAATTTAAAAAAGACTTTTACAGATATTATTCATACTATAATTCTAAATGTCATTTATATAGTAACCTCTCTTTAATCGGGTATACAGCTGTGCCAGATTATTAAGTTCTAATATAATTTTTAAGGGGGATATCAAAGATAAAAATTTAAATGATTAACACATACATATTTAATGTATTTACACATGTTCTGAAACCATGTAGACGATTTGCCAAATGTGAGCAGCATTATGTCACCATCTGGCAGTCAATGAAAGAGTGAATCCATTTAAATATATATGAAAGCAAAGACTTGATTAGTGCCAGATTATAGATGGGTTACTGTAGTTGGATAATCATTGTTTCATGTAAATGCTATAATACTCAAATTTTTAATTATAAAAGGGTATATATAATACATTTATTGTTAACAAAAATATTACATTCTTAAAAACCATAAATAAAAAAAATCTCTGCAGTTTTTGTCACAATTAATGATGGATTAATAAATTAACTCTCAAACAAGATTACTTTTTAACATTACCAGATTTATAAGAGTGAGTTTACAAACCTGAGCTTTTTCATCATTGGTACGTAAACCTAGAAGAGTTACCAAGGCAAACTCGCTGTTGGACTTGACAATTGTATTCTTTTCCTTTGTACCATTTACAAGATGTGGCACAACAGTCTTTAGAAAATAGGTAGGAAGATTCACATTTCTTGCCAAGAAATGTACAGTTAAAGCTACTGCTTGTTTAACTTCATTTGTTGAATGATTCATACTCTAAAAACAAAAATATTTTTCTTGAAGACAATTTTTCCCACAACAATTTTAAGACAATTTTTCCCAAACAAATTTTTTTTTCAGTATTCATCACATGAAACATATTTCCACTTAATAATATTGTTAATTTCTAGAACTATTTTTTTTTTTTTTCATATGTCTATTATATGAATTGCAGGAAAGGTAAATTAAATATCTAACAAAGTGCCAACAGAAGAAATAAATGCTTCTCAAAATAAGTATTATTAATTATATAACTATGCTAGAAAGATGACAATGCATATTAATTATTTAGAAGAAAATTTTTATCACTTAAAATAATATGTGGATAATCAAAACAAATCCACATAGCTATTTAGATTAATAATAAATTGATGGACCTAATAGATATTATAATTTTAACAATCACTTTTTCCTGTTTCACTTATATATGTAAATGCTTTCAAAATATCTTAATCATCTGTAACTTAATTTTCAAAATGTTTCAGATACAAAACTATAAAACAATAGTTAAGAAATACTCTTACACTATTCAAGAATGTATTATTTGTATGCAAAACAAAACTTTTCAAATGAAATTTCTTCTATATTGATTATAAAATTTTCCCTTGCTTTAATATTAATTATGAAAATAGTTTGAGACTAATTTAATATTAGGAAAAAATATACTAATGAATTAAAACAAAGAATTTTTTTAATTCACTCATTAATTTTATTTAATCTTGTAAAATAAATATTTTTATTATGAAATAACTAATTCTTTCATATAGTTTATGAACATTGTTCAAAAGAAATTTAGTTATATTATGTACTCATTCAAATAATATTCTAATTCAACAAAATAATGGAAATGTTTTTCAAAATACTACAAGAATATTTTTATTTGATAAAATGTCACTTACTTTAGCAAATGTCGTAAGTAAAGTCTGATTAATCTGTTTTTCAGACTGTAACATATGCAACATAAAATATCCAGTAGCACGGACACCACTTAACACAATAGCCAACTGTAAAAAACCAAATTAAATCATTTTTCAATAAATTTCTATATTTAAAAGATAATGCAGTATTATTTAATTTCAGATCTGAATATGTTTCATGTCTAAATTTTATTAGGAATAAAATAATTATTTTCATAAATATCTATAGTTGTATTTAAACAGAATTACTTCATTTGATACGTTTGCAAATAAAGAAGTTTGTTGCATGTGTATATTACATATAGTAAGAAGAAAGAATTTTACTGTACAATTTAACAGAAAAATGTATGTTCTTTTTCTTTTTGAAAAATTCAGTAAATAATGACAAACCCAAATAAACTCTTTATACTTTTTCACATTATGATATTTATGCTTATTAGTCAAACAATATTACAAATGTATGAAATTTCTTACTCGATCAGCAGTCAGATAGACCAAGAGCACTTTAATAATTCTTTCAGTCCATTCTGGAGTTAATAATCTATCAGGAGCTTCTTTTAAAGCTATCATTAAAGCTACACTACGGCCATGCCTCAATGTCCATTCTAATGACAGATCATCATCTACATGAAATTAAAAAAACAAAACACTAAAAAATTCTGAACTTCAATAAGACTTTCTGTAAGAAATTGTTTTTACAAATAATAGAATTATTTAATTTTAATAAACAATAGATCTTATTTTAATTTTAAATTCATGTAATTAAAAAAGTTAATTACATTTTATTTATGAATTGTATTTTACATCATTATTCAAAGCAAAATAATATGCATTTTTTTTTTTTTACAAGAATAGTAAACTTTTAAAAAGTAGTTTTTACAGGAGGAAAATTTTTAGAATAAGAGTTTTTTAAATTAGAAAAAAAAATAAAACAATTAACCCCTTCTGCTTTCCAACAAAAATGCAATGTAAAATAAATCAAGTAAGCACATTTTACATTTAATATAAATTTTAACCCAGTCTCTCATTAATAATACTTTATTATCTTTTCAAAAATTGAAATTTTTGAGAAGATGAAGTTTTCGAATTGGGACATAAAATTTTTTAGGACACAATTGCACCTAGAATTTTTTTTAATTCATGAATTTGGAATCAAATTTAATAGATTGTGGTAACTTTAATAACTGCATCAATATCCTGCAATAACAGCCAAATATAAAAAAGAAAATATTTATTAATTTTAGCTTTTTTTTACATAAATTAAGATATTATTGAAATAACTAAGTCATCTTTAATAATGTAAGAATACATCAAGGAGTATAAAGAGAGTATACTAAAACAATAATTTATATGTTAAAATCATATTTATGAAAAATAGACCAATATATGGAAAATATGTTTGAGAAAATTGAATAATTAGTTACCAAGTAAACTTTCACGAGCAATATCTTCAAAATCATTTTGTGGCAAGAATGCACATAGAGTTCCCAAACAAGCTGCTGCTACTACACGGCAGGAATCATCAGGATGCCCTAACATGTTTTTCATAGTGGCTGTAATACTAGTTTTAACTTGTTCAGTCATCCTATCACCAGAAGCTTTGACGAGGCATCGCAGAGCATGCAACATTGTTTCCCTAAATAGAAGCATATGTTTAATTTTTAAAACACGAAACGACATTAAATGTTCATCATGATAACAAAAATATTTTATTAATAAGAAAAATAAAATGTCCTCTTAAGCTTTGTTATGATTTAGAAACAAAGAAAGGATAAAATATCCATGTATGTAACAGAATAAGTTACAAAGGAAAATTTTATCTACTGATTATTTAATCTCTTTACAATGGTGGTGCTTAAAAATTTATTGGTACTTTTTTCTTTTCCTAATAAATGTGTAATTTGCATCAATAGAAAAATGTTGATCCTGAGAAATAGGATCCTAATTTTGAAATAATTTTTAATATATCCTAATTTTTTCTCAACTATTTACTGTTTTATTAAAGTAAAGGACGATTATATCTCAAAATAATATATGAAATGTAAAATTTTGAACACTATAGAAAAAGTCTGCCACATATCAAATACATTTTTAAAAATACTTCATTATTTCCAAATAATAATAAATTCAGTATCACTCAGATGTGATCTAAAAAAATATTTCAAATAAATTTTGATTTTTTAGCATATTTTATGAAAAATATAAATGTAACAGAACAAACATAAAACAGCTTTTGTAAAAAAAAAAAAAAATAATAATAATTTACAAAATGCATTTATTTAAATAGTTTTTGTCTCATTTAATTAATATTAGATAATAGCAGGAATAAGCCACCATTATCTGACTACAGAAAATACAGCACAAACAATTTTTCCAAGCTGATAAACTTTTCTTTATAAACTGCATTGCTAGCAATACTTGTTGCTTAAAACAGCGTCATTTGGAAGTTTTAGTTGTATTTTTGAATTTTTTGTAGAAAGTGATTGAACAATGCAGTAGTTCCGAGCACGCAAGTTAGAAGCAGCTCAGATGGCTCATAACATTCAAACAACACATTCCAGGCAGTTCTATGTGAACCTTCAAAACATGACAATGTAATAAAATTTTACCCCATTTGCCCAATCTCAATATTGAGATGCATGCTGTAATCAATTTTTATTGTAAATTAATGCTTACAACTTTTAAATCAGCTCTCTATCTCTTGATTGACTCCATCATGAGCAAAAGTTTTCCCAGTCATGTGTTGTTTTAAATATTTACATAGATGTTTCTGCTGTTCTTGAGGAGGCAATTCCAATTCAACCGTTTTCTAATTGTATGTCATACTCTTAGCATGCCACTTCTTAAACGATTTGCTTTAAAACTAATATTACATTGAATGGGTGTTTATAAAATTGATTTAAAAAAACAAATTCATATATTTAATAGTTAAAAAAGAAATTAAGGCTGCTTAAGAAAAATCTAGGAGGAATTTAGAATTGTTTTGTAATTCTGATGATAAAACAATGTTTTACTCATATATAACAATCATTAACCAATCACGTTGAATGTAAAACTCTTTGCTACTATGATGGTTTATTGTTCTATTTAATTTTTAGAAAAACTGATGTGAACTTTTTGTAATTCTGGCAACTAAAAATACTTATAATGTAAATAATACACCTTTAAAATTTCATGATAATTGTTGGAGGATGTGGCAGTCCATAGTGAACATAAGAGCACAATTTTATACAGAGATTTACTATATATATATATACAATAAAAAACATTATGTAATTTTTTAATTAAAAAAAAATTTTTTTTTAGTTCTGAAGATAGCATCTAAAGCATAGAATAGGTTTAAGAATAACCATTGACCAATTACAGAAAAAATATAAATTTCAAAAAAGTGCCTTGCTTTTATCCAATTACAGACCACAATATAAAATTGCCACATTAGAAGTCTGTTGCTGTGGTGGTTTATTGTTTCATTTAACTAAAAAAAGAACCCATTAGAATCTTTCCATAATTATGGGATATTAACAATGCAGTGACATAAATAATATGTGGTTAAAATTTCATGATGATCAGATGAATGTGGTAACTCATAAGGAAGAAACATAATTTCACTTATAAATATATATAGACTAAAAGTAACAAAAAGATTTTTTTGAACTATTTATAGTAATAATTGTCTTTAAAATATTTTGCAGAAAAAATTAATGTACAGAAAAAAATTACAAGGGATGACAAATTTAAATAAATTGCACAGCAATTTCTTATAGTAATTCATTATTTCTTTTATAATATAAAGAACCTTACTTTAAAGAATTATCTTCAGCATTTTTTACAGCATTATGTAGTTCATTATAAAGAGTATCTGGTCTATTATGAACAAGTATCAGATAACTCAATGCTGCAGCAGAACGTAATCTTACAGTTCGATGTCCATCACTAAGTGACCTCAAAAAAGTCGTCTGGAGTTGAGGTAAGAAAGGCTTCAACATCATACCTACCTAAATACAAAATTAAAGAAATGATCATGATATATTTATAAGAGAATTTCTCACAAATGCAACTATTTCCATTTTTATCAAATTAAAATTTTATTCATGATAAAGATATTCTGTTTTGGATTTTAAGAAAATTAAACACTTTATAAAAATTTTTCAACAGTGATTTTTTGGTTATATATCATTTTCCTTGAATATATAAAAAATATTAGAGAATTTCAGATTTTCAAATAATAAAAGAAACTAACTTCAAAAAATCAAAGATAAGAAATTAATAGAAATGCATACTTTTTCCTTAAAAAAAAAAAAAAATCTTTTCCACATATATACACACACACTTACTGACAAAATTTAAGTACATAAAGAAAAATGTTAATTCCCTAAAGCCAATCTGAATAGGAGAGGCTGAAGTTAGATAAAAGTATGCAAATATGCTGTGTAACAGCCAATCATGGTTTTGTGTTGAGAAATATTAAAGAAAAGAGAGGTCATAGTTATAAGAAGTCAGCATTGTGAAGGGTGACAAGAGTACAATATAAGTGTTGGTAAAAAGTGGTTAGAACTTTTTTCTTTCCTTTTTTTTTTTTCAAGAAAGATGTGTTTCTGTGGCTCATAGAAGATTTTTATTTCTGGCATGCTGTTGGACGCATTAAAGCACGACAATCAATCACAGATTTTGTGTTATCATTCCATAATTTCATGTTTATGGAAACAATTCCTAACCAGCCAAACAGTTAAAGTCCAAGTTATCCAGTAGTCCAAAGGTTACAGCCTATGAAAAAGATCAATATATTGCTGTTGTAGCCAAGTAGAATTAAAGGGTGACCTCCATATGTGTGCATCTATGATTGCAGCATCCATTGATAATGCGATAACTGCCACTACTGAGTGTTGAAGGCTCCATATGAATGAACTGTATGCATGTTTACCCTGAGTTAGTGTTCTTCTAACTGTCCAATCCAGAAGAGCACAATTAAAGTGATGTCGGCAACAAGTCAAATGGACTATGATTTATTAGCACCTGCAATCAGTCACAGAACATAGCTGAATATCACGAATTTCAAGGTGATAGCATTATGGTGTGGACAGAGAATTCATTGGGATATTACACTGACCTGCATACCTTTAAGATGGGATTCTGTGACAACTGTCCAATATTGGAATGAAGGGGTATAAGCAGAACTAACTGCTGCAGCATATATCTTACGGTAGCATATCCTATATCCTACCATAAGATATATAGTGCAGCAGTTAGTCTTGCTTTTGTTTTGATGATAGAGCTGTTATTGTCAACTACCTGGGGATAGTGCATATGGAGTGGACGGCGTACTTGACAGACCTTTTTCCCCATTCAAAATCTTTGAGATGCCTTTAACAGTGCTGTGTCTAAATGTTTCCTACCCTTAATCACTCTCACAGAATGGCAAACTGTTCTACCAAAGAAATGGCAATTATTTTACTCTGCAGTGCTGAATCACCTGATGGAAAGTATGATCACATGCTGTTAACTTTATATGCAAGTAAGGGATGCTCACATACCCTATTAATATCAGTTTTGCTTTAAATAACTTTTTGTAAATGATTCCAATATGATTTCATCTAATAATTTATAATATTCAATGTTATTTTCATCTTTATGTATGAAACTAAACAAAGAATTGTGTTCAAACATATTTGCTACTTTCTTGTTGAAATTCATGCAATCAAAGCAGTACTTGTCAATCTTTTCACATTTTACTGTTGTGAACTCAATTTTTGGTAGTGAGAAATTAATTAAGAAACATAGAAAACAAATAATAATTGTATACAAGAATGTATTTATAGTACATGATCAATGATCCTTTTTTCACCAATTAATACTATTACTAAAGTTGCATATGTTTCATACACATTTCTTTTAATGAAATATTGATGATATACTTTAAATGATCAAAGAACTCAACATAGGCAATTGAAATATATTTGCATGTTATACTTTTAAAAACTTTTATAGTGATACAGCTTTCCTATAATAAAATTAATTTCACAAAAATACACTAATATAACAGCAAACAAAAAGAGGCTAAGGTTGTTTAATTTGAATTAAAAAGAACACTATTCCAATTATTTAAATTCAATTCGGGTCAAATTCAGAATTGAATTCATTCTATGTATCTTTCAAAAACTTTGTTTGAGTGAGAAAAAAAAATAGCTAAGAAATTGATTTTAAAATAATAAATTTATGGAAATAAGGATTTTGAATTGTTTTTTAATAATATCTGTTTTGACATATTTTAGATTATTAGATATTCATAATATATTTTCCCAGTTTCTTAAACAATATATTATAACCTAGTCATTTTTTTAAAATAAGTTTTTAATCAAACATATCAAATGTACAAAATAAAAATTAAATCTTGATAAATATTATTAAAATACCATATAGAAAAAATATTTAATTACTTTTGAAAGAAGAAGTGCTAGAGTTTCCAATAAAGCCACTTTAATAGGCCAATTATAACGATCTCCAAGTATACGGATTAATGGGCCAGTAATAACTACAACAGAAGACTTTAATGCATCTGGACTCGTTAATTTAATGACTTCTCCAAGACCTTGTGCTGCCTGTTCTTTATCTTCAGCAACACCATTTAAAATGGCTTCCCTAAAGATAGGCAATATGGGGCTGATACCCTATAAATAATTTTAGAAACATTATTCAATTTTAGAAAAATCAAGATAAATTATTCCATTAATTGATAATAAAATATATACTGACTTTCTCAATGCAAAAACCAGGTAGGAGCTGTTCTCCTTTCAAATCACTAACAGCAAATCTTACTGCTTGTCGAACATCAGAGACAAGTTTCAATTGATCAGCAGGATTTAAATTCTGTTAAAATGAAAAAAAAAGTAAGCAAAAAAAAAAATTTTTAATTATTGATGCAATTAAAATAGTAATTGCAAATTCGAAAGATCGTGAAAATAATTGGTTATAGAATACTATTTTAGTAACAGAAATAGTAAATAAAGATAATAGAGCAGAACTTCTCAACTTATTTTTCAAGAATTTCTAAAATATTAACAATCGATTCAGTTTATGATTTTGAGAAAATTATAGCCTATAAAAATTTATAAAGCTAAAAACCGTTAATATAACCAAATATTAAATTTAATGGTTATATGAAATTATAAAATTTCATTTTTTAAAAAATAATTTTTGTCCTGATCTAGTAAAATTTTTATGCATAGATTTTTTTTTTCATAAGAATTTATTTAACATAAATTTATTTATAAACTTGGTGTACAAATTTCTAAAGTTTTATACAATTAACCAAAAGCATCAAAAAAAAAAAAAAAAAAATCTGTAATCTAGGAAAATCTAGAGAATTTTGTTTTGAAAAAATTCTTTAACTTAGCCAGTAATTTAAGCAATTATTTCATCTAACATTATCTAAATACTGGACAATTTTATTTTTTTTTTCTTCCAATTTTTTAAGAATGTATTCATTATATGTAAAAAAAAAAAGATTGGGGTTATATGCATTTGTTTTTAAAAATTTAATATAATATATATGACTAAAATTTTCTAATTTAAAATCTGCATAATAAAAAATCATATTTAACAGCTTGAAATTATTAAGAAGTAAGAAGTTTGCTATTAACAAAGAATCATAAAGAATTGATAGTAATAACTTTTTAAATTTCAGATCTTCAAAATTGTTCAAAATAAATTATTAGTATAAATAACAATGAGTTCTTTCCATACTAAAGTCAACCAGTTTCAAACAAATATATTTAACATGAAACAAACTTAAGTTAAAATAAAAAGTACTAGCCTTTGTAACTGCATTTAAAGCTTCCCAACTTAGTTGAAGTACTTTCTGTTCATGGTCAGTAAACAATCGAATAAGTCCACGGATGAGTTGAGGAACATGTTGCGATATATCCACCTTTTTCTGACAGCAATAAGATAATAGTAGAGCAACAGCAGCATGTCTACGTAGAGGATCTACACTGCGAGAGGCTTCTAAAAGATGATCGACAATAGTACGCACACCAAGATCATCTGTGGCTGCAAGAACCACTGCTTGACAATATTCCAAAGTCTATGGAAATAACGTATATTTTAATGAGCATTATTTAACATTCTGCTACAAAACTTATTAACTATACTTGATTTATAAAACTTTCCATAATGTCTGTAATTAAAATAATTTTTAATTTCAATATTAATTTGAATTCAATTCAATGTGAATCTATCATTCTGCAAAACATTTTTCAGTAAATGCAATGCAAATCAATTAAATTAATTTTAATAAATAAATGTTATCTTAGGACTTAATGCAAATGCTGCCTTAAGAAACAATCTTATTGTCCACTAACACTTGGTTTAAGAAACTTATAATAATGTTTTTTGTCCATGCATTGTAATAAAATATTCATAACAAATAAAATACAAATACAAAATGAAAGCTTACTGCTTACTAATAAATTGTGTCACTATAACCAAATTATAAATAGGTTAAATGTTTTATATCAAGCAAAAATTTTGTAAAATCATAATCTCTAAAAGATGATTAAGATTTTATAAATTTTAAAGAGAATTGCAATAAATATTTAAAATAAAATGGTATGCTAATTAAAAAAAAAAACATTCAAAGTTTCATAAGTTCTAATAAAATCCGAATATTTGTTTTTATATGCTAGTTTTTTTTATTGTTTAAAAATTTGTTGTTATACATCAAACAGATTTTAAAATCATAAATGCATTATAATTTTTACAACTGATTTTTCTATCTGAACACAATTTTAGTAAAGTAAGAATTAATTAATTTTTAAAAAATCATGATATTTTACATACCAAATCTATTCAATTGCTTTAATTTGCTTTTTTAATATTATAAAATCAATAAAATTTCCTCAAATACTAAAATAAAAAATCTCCTTACTATCATAATTACTACTTCCAGATATGCAAGACTCCTTTTTAAATTATAATTTTAAACTAGAAGATAATTCAAAGCCATAACTAATACTAAGCTTGGTTAAACATGATAAAGATTTACAGTTTATATGTAAAGCCTGCATACTACTTCAGAAATACAATCTGTTAAGCCTCAGAATTTTAATAATCTATAAGATGAAAGGTGTGAAAATCAAACCCTAAAAACTATTTATTTTAAAAAATATATATAAACCTGTGTTTCAGCAGGGGAATTTATTGCTGAACTTAAAGCAGACAGTAGGGCTGGAAGTATTTTGGACAGATGTTTGGTTAAAGCATCGCCTGCAACAGCAGATAGGAAAGCCAACGCTTTTGTGTTGATAGGTGGAGCAGTGAGCTGTAATATAATGGCAGTTAAAAAACATACAAATCTATATAAATTGCTTAATTTAAAGTAAAATACATAAATAACAACATTTGGAAAACTTGATCTCTAAAGATTAGTTAATATTAAGATCATAATAGTTTTTAAATGTCAGCATTCTATTATATGATGCCTTTAAAACAGATATATCAAATAATAAAAAAAAATATTTTCTAATCTTTGGAGAATACAGGGAACTAACTAAAGAATTTACAATAAAAAGTCTACATTAAAAGTGTTAATAAATTAAATTAAGAGGGTTAATAAGTTATTGTTTAATTTTGTAGTAAACTATTTATTTCTAAAGATGAATTTACATCAATCAAGTAAATAAAAAAATTATTGCTTTCGAGTGATAGAAATTACATTTAAAGAGGGAAAGAGAGAAAGAAAACTAAATTTTAGTACACAGCAAAATCTTCTCATTAATGCCATAATTATATAATAGAATTTGCTGATCAATGAATTAATAATATCATAGCATACTTATGCTAAGGCTGATATTTCAGAAATACCAGACAAAGACATAGAAAAAAATCAAACCAAAATTTCAAAAAATATAAAAATTTTTCAATAATTGTAAAAGTGTTAATAAATAATATTATTATTTAAATACGTTCTTAAGAAAAACAATTAATTTAAGAATTACTTACCTGTGGAACCAAATAAGGTAAAACCACTTTGCTTTTAATAGCCATGACTTGCCTTAAACCATCTAAAGCATATCCAGATTGAACAGGATCACTCTTTAAAAAAATAAATAAATAAGATTCAACTCTTAGAAGAAAATCAAAATATAAAATTGCACACATTTTTTTACACATGCACACTTACTAATTGTCGGAGCAGATGTGGAAGGATGTCATCTAAAGCTCTAACACCAACTGTAGAATGTAAACTGTCAAAAGTTGTAGCTGCTGCAAGCCGCACTTCAGGTAATGGATCACTAAGAGCTCGTCTAAACAATTTTATTTTATTTTTAATTATAACTGAAACAACTACAGAAAAACATTTTTTTACTATAATATTTTTGTTCTTCTTACCTAACTGTTGGCACTAAACTATCAACAAATGACAACACCATATCTCTGCTGGTTGAAGCCATGATTTCACTCAATCCAATACAAACACCTTGCCTTTGGTCGGGTCGATCAGAATCAAGACCTTTCTCAAGAATAGGTATTATTTCAGGTAGCACTCTTTCCCCCAGTTTACGGACAAGATCACCTAAAGTACGAGCAGCAACCTGAAAACCAAATTTAATAAAATGTTAAATTTCTTAAAAACTGAAATGTAAGATAGCCTATTCCATAACAAGAAAAAATTATATTCATTAAAACTAAGAAAATTTATTTACTTCAAATGCTATATTTCTAAATGGGAAATATATATATACCCTTAAAACACAGCATTAAATGATAAAATTATTGAAGGGATACAGGACAAATTTAAATCCGAGATCAAACATTAAAAACACCTTATGTATTTTGAAGCAATAATACATTATTTTGGTCTGGATTTGTTCAGGCACTTATTTTTTGTATTTATTGTAACTGTAATTATTACAGTACAAATCAATATTGTTTTATATTACATTCTAAAATGAAATAAATCTTATTGATCATTCATATTCATCTTATCCATTTAAAGTAGCAGGTAATGAATGTTACACAAAATATTAAAATTTATATTAGTTTTACTTAAATATAACTACCCTTTCAAAATGAATCAAATTTAAACTTAAATTGCAACATACTGAAAACGATATATAATCGAAATTAAAATAGCATCACAAATTATTTTTGAAGTATCAGTTGAATATTTCTGTTATTGTGTTAATTGATGAAACTGCACATAATTGTCTATAAAATATACAAAAGAAAATGATAAAGTAAACAAAACCACTGCCATTCATATTGTTTACAAACAGTCAATGAATTTCTTAAATTACTTATAATATTTTATTATATAATAAAAAAAAAATAAACTTCAAAATATATTTACCTGTCTTTTGTCATAACTGTTACTTGCCAAACATCCTAAAAGCAAGGAGAAAAGTGTAGGAAGAATTTCTCGCAATGTTCTAGGAGTGTTTGTTACAACTACCTTCCATACATGCAGAGCTGCTTGTCGGACCATAAGAGCCACATCCGATCTGCCCATGTACAAACCTGCCAAAACTCGGTTACGACGTTCAGCACCAAGTGATCCCAAGATGGCCTGCAAATATTGCCATTCATATTGTTTTAAAAATACAGAATATGTTTCATATATGCAGAAGAATATGTTTCACATATACAGAATATCTCAGAACTTTAGAAATGGACATTTGTAATGCCATATTTTAAATTTCATGTTCATCAAATGTCAAATTTGTATATTCTTCAAACAAATTAATTTGACTAGTATTTGCATGTTTAAAACTAGGAAAGAGCAAAATAAGAAGTGTTAAATAAGAAATATAAATTATATATAGATTAAAGTAGACATCCCTTACTATTTATAAAAAATTTTAGTATATCAGATAATAGTCAGCATCAATTCCACTTTTTTGTACACAGAATTAAAAATTAGGGGGGAGGGGGTCTCAACATTATGAGGAAATTGAAGAGAACTTATTTTCCTTACTGCAGAGTGATGCAATATGTCACTAAATTTTATTTCCCACAATTCTATCTACTTGAAACTTTTTGGATAGTATGTGAAAAAATTTTGATTAACATGAAAAAAATTCTACCGGAATGTAACTAAAATGAGAAACCAATGCAGCAGTAAAAGAAATAACATGTTTGTTTTAAGTGGTAGTAACAAATACAGAAAACACCAAAAGAGCAAAAATCATCAAAATAAGTTGTTGCAGGAGACTTAACTGATTTGTTGATAAAACTGAAAAATATTTTTTCATCTTTGAAACATATTTGCGCATCACTATAGCAAATGCTTTTGTCAATCTAGTTAATTTTGTAACATAATATGCTTCATTAACATAAAATTGTCTCTTAAAAATGATACAAATGAAATTTAGAAGTCATCTTTAGATTTAGAATTTTCAATTGTAAATAGATCACTTTTTTTTTTTTTTTCAGGCATGAGTATTTTTTTTTTTTTTTCAGACCAGTGCAATTAAAAGTAACAAATTATACTCTGAATTAAAATAAAATTAAGCTCACTTTATGGGACTGCTCAGTTCCAAAATTATCATCTTCATCAGCAGTTTCAGTTGTCATCTTTCCAGATACACCTAAAAATAAATTTAATATCAAAATAAAAAATTGCTGTTTAAATAATAAAACTTTATTTCTTTATAACTAATTTACAATATTGTAAATAAATTCTACTTTATTATAGTTTATTATTTACTTACAAATCCATTTAGTCTCAAGAAAATTATTACAGGGTGGCTACAGAAATTGGAAAACATTTCCCTGACTAAACTTGCAATATTTGCCTGACTTGCGACAACAAATTATAAGTTTCCCGACTTTCTCCCTACTCAGAATCGCTATATGTGTAAAATATATGTTATTAAAAACATCATTACTAGTTATTTAATATGAAAATAATATATTTTTATGAAATTCCTTTATAAAAAATAAAATGAACATCCTAAAAAATCTATTACAAAAAAACCTATTAACCTTTGAATTATGACAAGATAACTACTCTTAAAAAAATAAATACAGATCAATTATTTAATTTAAACTATTTTTTTAAGAAAGACTTTTAACTTTTTAAAAAGGGTTTTACATAATTTATTTTAACAATTGTCTTCTTTTTTAAGAAAATAAAAAGAAGTAGCAAAAAGGTCACAAAATGGGAAACACTTCCTGGTTGTTTTTTAAAAAGCGATACCATATCATTGAATTTTGTTTCTTCGCCACTATATAAACATATAACGGAAGCTCAATTGAAGAGCATAATTGGTAATTAAACACACAACAAATTAAAGTATGCCTTCAATCCATATGCTAAAAGATGCTTGCTCAAATAATTTATGCTTAATTAGACTTAATTTTAAGTAAGTAAATACATAAGTAACAGACACCAATCAATGCAAATGCTAAAGGATTGTGAAATTAGGTTTAAGCAATGAATTTAAAAACTTTAAAATCCTTACTTTTATAAATTGGCCGAAGCAAATAGTAAATAAAAATAATAGCAATAGTACAACGAAACAATTAAAAGACACACCACACATTAGTGAAAGACATGTTTAAATACGAGATCATAAACCGGACAGCTTATCATAAAAAAAAACTGGATATGAGGTTGCCGTAAAATGAATAATGTTCCCAGTAGCCAAGCATGTTTGCCTACAACATTGCCGATTGTGGCATTCTCAGCACAAAATGCTCACATAGGCAATTTTCCCCAATTTTCAGATGCTGTCACGAATTTTCCTAACTTTTCTAGATCGATAAAATTCAGTGACTTTTTCTTGATTTTCCGGTTTTGTTGCCACCCTGTATTAACATAGCTGCCAACCTCTATTTTTGAAAACACACAAGGGTGATCTAAAAGACTGAAAATGCACAACATTTCATGCTATGCTATTTCATAGATAAAGCCTAAAACCAAGCTGATAAAATACAAAATGAGCAACAATAATTATCTTACAATTTTTGCATCCTGTCAGCCTAAAAACAACTTTTATACATCCAAATTACATAACGTTATATGTAAATAAAATAAGATATAAATTTCATCGATAGATCCATTTAAAATTCATGATTAAAGCATTTTTTAAAATTATTTTTATAAAAGCCTACATTAGCTATCTTTGCTTTAAAAAAGAAAAATCTAATAGAATTTTTTTCGTTTTTCCCTCTCAATAAACTTATGTACTTTGAATTATATCATGGAATTAATGTGGACTAGCATAAATTCTTTTCAAGATCGATTTTGGCTCATTAGGTTGTCCCAAACGCCTCACTTACTCAACAATAAAAGTAAAACATTGCAAAAGATTATGTTTGGGTTATGAGTAGAAAATAGGATAAGATTAGTAGCTATGTATTAGCATTACACAATTAATTTATGTTTCTCAGAATTGCATTTATGCAATTGCAGAATATGCATTTTAAAAATACTGACAGACAACATATTTTTAATGTTTTATTTTCACTAAAATCTTTCTAATTAATTAATTTATTTTTAAATTGAATGCTCTAAAAGTAATTTTAATATTCTGCAAAATTGATTTCTGAAAGAATTTAAATCACTACAAACAAATTTAATGTTTCTCTTTTTGATTGTAAACTTTAAAATGTCGAATTGTAAATTTATTACTAAATAAAACATAATTGTAAAAAAGAAGAAATTTTCAATCTTTTCTTAGGTTTTAAGAATATAAGACTATAACACTTAAAATAAACAGTATCAATTAAAAATATTACATTTCATTTTATAAGAAAATAAAGTATTTAAGATTTACAAACAAAAATTAATTTTTTTTTTTAAATTTCACAAATAAAAACAAACCTGATATTTTATACAACAAATCGCCCAATAGCTGAACAGAACTGTAACGAATTCTCCAATTGTCATCAAATAATCCTCTTTCAAGCTCAGGAAGTAGAAGTGTAATTGCTGTATCTGCATACATATTAACTATTCTTTGACCAGCTCGTAATGCAGTTTCTCTGACATATTCAGTTTCATCAGCTAAAGCCTGAAATTTAAAAAAATTTTTTAAATAAATTCCCCAAAAAGATAATGAATGTTAACAATTGTAATTAAACTAAAAATTGAAATTTGAATTGTAATGTAAACAAATTTTTTATATAAATTCATGAATAAATTTATTGATGGCCTTTTTTATAAATGATCAGTAAATAACAAAATTCTATTTGATTGAAAAATACTTAATTTACATGCAAATGTATGTATTTTTTCTGGGAATAGGTATAAGGTAAAAGGTATAGAAGGAAAAAAATACATTTTTGAAATACTTAGAATTATACACTATTGATAAATATTTGTGTTGCATTTCTATACAATGCTTTTAAAGTCATCGATTATTTTTTTTACAATGTGTTAGACATTTAAATACATATGATTTAATAAATAGGTGAATAAATTCATTTTTCACCTAATACATGCATAAAATAATCAATGGCTAAAAAGGCTATAATAAAAAAAATCATACTTTTAAAATGGGGTTGATAATTTCTCCAATATAAGGAGTAAAATCTTTTTTGAAAACCATTGGTAAATAAATAAACATCATAATATAACCATCTTTCACATGTGCAGCAATATCCATTCTCTCAGCAGTAGTAATAATTTCAGGCATAAAGGATTTTAATTTCTCTATACCTAATCCACCAATTACTTCACTCAGACCTGAAATGTATAAATAAACATTCAAAATTGCAAAAATATATTAATTTAATATATTTTAGAACACATAAAAAACAAAAACAAAAAAAATTAAGTCATATTTATTTTAAATTACTTTAATATTTTCATTATAAATTGAAGAAATGTGGATTTTTTTTTTTTTTTTTCAGAATAGTTCCCAGGAATAATTTAAAGGCATTTTTAAATATAAACTGCATATTATCATTTCTAAAATAAATAGAAAATACATTTAAAATGAATTTACAACACTTTTATCATAGCTTTATCAAACTTCTAAAACCTAATATAAAAATTTGTTATGAGAGAATTTTTATTACTGACAATAATTAGATTATATGTAATAGTTTCATAAAAAAAGTAATTTTAATAAATAAATCCTACAAGAACTATTATTCTAAAAAAATTAATAAAATGATTAATCTCAATAAATTATGCTAAAAATAAAAATAATCCTAAATCCTAATCAACAAATAATCCTAAATTTTGTAAAGACAAAGAAATAATTTTAAAAATAAAGCTTTGAATAAAATGAAAATATTTTCTAAACTAAGAAAATTCCAAATTAAAGTTATAAGAGTTTATCAAGCAACATGACAAAATTTCAGCATATAAGTTGTAAAAAAAAGGATTATATGTATAAAAACAGGAATAATTCCATCATCAGAAAGCTGAAGAATAATGGGATTAAGTGTAGAATATACAGTAGCCCCTCTATAATCTGACAGATTAGGAACCAGTCTTGCTGAATCAACAAGCACAAATATAATTTTAAAGAGGGTATATCAATGATAAAGCATTCTAGAAAAAAATTTAAATCATTCAAACATGTACATATTTAATGCGTTTATGCACATTCTAAACCCGTGTAAGTAATTCAAATATCTAACAAATGCAAGTCATGCAACCATCTTTCAGGTAAGGACAACAAACACCCAATCCATACAAAAGTAAAGGCTCAAAGAGGACCAAATTATAAAACGTCCTGAACTACTGAACATCAGCTTAACGAACAAATTAAAATTTCACTAAAAACATAGAATAAAACCATCTACTTTTTGACATTTCAATTTTCTAGTTGTATATACAAACATTTAACATTTGTATAAAGGAAGAAAACTGAATTTTACTTACCCTGAGCAGCTCCAGATCGATCGACTGAGCTGCATTCAGATGTAAGGGTTTGCATGAGCCAAGGAAGTAAATCATCGAAACTACTTTCACCCATTCCTTTAACCATAGCACCTAAAGCACGAGCAGAAACACTTCTGACCTGTTGCGAGAAAACAAAAATGTAAACATACCAATGTTTTACATAATTAGTATTATAAAATATTGAAAGAATTAATACTAACCTCTGGAACAGGATCAAGCAGTGACTGCTTTAAGCCTGGAATGATGTTTGGTAGGTAAGGTGCTAAATCCTAGAAAAAAAAAATCGGCTGATTTAAAATAAATTTTCTAATATAATAATAAACAGTTAGCATTTTTTAATTTTTCTGAAATTTATTATTCATTTTTAAATTCTCTAAAATGTATTAAATAATAATAAAAATTGAACCTATAAAAATATTACAACAAAAATGAGTTTTTAGAATTAAAAAAACAAAATAAATTCCAATTGTTTTAGAAACTTCTAATTGTGAACAAAAAATAGAAATAGAATGAATGTCGAATGATTGTCAAACATCAGAAAATTCTGATTTATCTAGACAGCTAATTATTAAAATAATATTATTAAAAGTTGAATTTATAATTATAGTTGTTCGGTAAACACACATACATTAAAATTTTTATTTCCAGAATTGACACAAAAAATAAACAAAATTAAACAATAAAAAGTATGCAAAAAATGTAAGAATACATATAATTGAAAACATGAAAAAAAGATTAATTTTGCCCAACTATACCAAGTTTATCAAACATTTTTAATGTACTTTAAAATATTTTTACATTGATCTTAAGATCCGAAGCAAATATTTTTACTATTATTTAAAGCATCAAGAAATTTTTTTTTAATCATAACACTCTAACATTTTCAATCAAAAAATAAAAATGTATAAATTTTAAATTAATATTTACTTTTTGATCAGTTAATGAATACATGTTTCCAATAATCTGAGCAGCCATTTTTCTGGTTTCAGTTGATCTATCTTGAAAAGCTCTCTGTACAACAGGCATAATTAAAGCCAAAGAGGGAGCATCAATAAAATGAACAAATTGAGTATCCAAAAGAACAACCAGGCACATGGATGTCTTCTTTGAAGGATCTTGCAAAGCATCCAAAAGTGTAGGTACAATAGCTAAAATAATAAATGCTAATAAGCATAATTTGCACACTTTTGAATTTAGGAAATAATGCATTAAGTAAACATAAAATTTATATAATATTTAAGATGCTTTTATTAAATACACAGCATACTTGAATTTTTGGAAAATAATACGAAAATAATTTTTTTTTATTTACATAATGAAATTTGCAATATTTATTTTTTTACTTTGAAGAGAACGAAATATAAAAATTTAATAGTTAAAAATGTGCAAATATCTATGCAAGTTACAAAAAAGTAATAGAGCAACGGAAACTAATCAACATTCCAAACAATGACTTTAATGGAATAATCTTGAATGTAACAAATTGTTTCTAATAACTAGAAATAATTTCCTTTTTTTCATATTAATAAGAATATGCTAGGTAACTCTTTAACTTAGAATTTAGATTTTTTTAACTATATATTTTCAATGCAATATTTAGAGAAAAAAGAAAAAATCTTTCTTTATTCAGCTACTTTTATCATCTATTCTTTTCATTTATATTTTTAATAAAATAATTTATAAAAAATATTAAAATAGTTTCACATAAAGAATTAATATAATTCTTCATGAGAAACTCTTATTTTAAGACACAAAATCATAATTTTACTGTACAACGAATTAACTAATAATAAATGCTTAACAAACAAACATATTTCAATAAGTTGCTTTAATGTATTCCTTAGAATTGCATAATAAGTAGTAATTTTCATTTCCTCTAATTAAACAAACCTTGAATTTCAGGATTTCTTATGACAGATCCAATCTGTTTCAAAGCTTGAGCTCCTGCTCTTTGAACATTCATATGAGAATCTGATAAAACTTCAATTAATTTAGGTACAATACTTGGTAAACAAGATGACAACTGTTTTGGAGCACAGAAAGCCATAGCACCTAACAATTCAATAGAACCTAAAAAATAAAATTATACTTTAAAAAAATTATATTTTAAAAAATTAAATTTTCATTAAAATAACTTTTTTTAAATTAAGTAAAGTAAAGTTATTCAAATGAAATAACACCATAACTTAATTTTATTTTTTGTTAGATGTTTACCTGCTTTTGTTCTCCATGAGTCTTCCTCAAGAGCATTGATTAAAGATGGTAAAACAAGTTTAACACCATGAGCACTCAAACGACTCATGACAGCTTTAGCAGTGTCATCAGTGGCCTAAAAATGGATATTTTTAATAAACAACATTGTTCATAATAATAATTAATGAACTTAAAATATATTAATTTTATTAATTAAAACTTTAATAATATTTTTTTTTTACCTCTCGAACATACTGATTTCCATCTCCAAAGCAATTTAGAAGATGTGGAAGGAAATTTACGACATAGGGTTCAAAGAGACGCCCTAACATATTGCACAGCATTTCAAAGGCAAATAAGGAACCTGAAAATAACAAAAATATAATTAACTGAAAATTCGTATATTACACTGAAGCATGTTTTAATGATACAACAATAAAAATATTGAATTATACAAAAAAATTAATTCTATGAATACAGAAATGTGAACTTCCAGACTTTGCAGTGTTTGTTTGCACTACTCAGATAATTAATTTTTTTTATATTTTATCAGTAACATGTACAAATGTGATCCCCAACGTTATCCCAAAATTCACATCAACAAGGATACACATTTGCAACTGTAGCAGCAATTTATAATATAAAAACAGCACTTTAAAAAAAATTCAGAAAGTTTTCATAAAAATGAGGTTAATTTAGACCTCATTTAAGATTTAATGATAACATTACATGTGCTAAACTATATTAGATTTTACACATACAAATTTATGTAAATTTAAAAAAAATAAAAGAATGTACAGTATTTTGAAATGAAAATATTAGCAAGAAAACCTTTGTGGAAATTTATAATAAAATGCTTATACATACTAAGTTTATCCATGAAACTATTTTTCTTTGTAAGTATCTCACACACTAACAGTCTTTTTATTAACAAAATAAAAATATAAACAGCAACAATATACTTATTAGTATATATTATTCAATATCATTAAATGCTACTCGCTTAATTAAAAAAAAAAATGCTATTTGGCACTATATTTCACAATAAAAAAAACCGGCCTCTTATATAAATAAATTGTGTAGAAATATTAGTTTTTTTCTGTAGACTTTAATTAATCACAGATTTTTATTTTCTGTAATAACTACAGAGAATCTGTAGAAGTTGGCATTTCTGTGAACTCGTACAAGAATGAAGATTAAGTTTTGTGACAATTAGCATAAAACAAATTTACCTTCTCTATGTTTATAATTTTTCTTATTCTGAATAGCAGTAGTCAAAGTGTTCATGATATTCAGTTGCTTCAAAGATAAAATACCAAGTCCTTTTACTAATCCAGCTAGACCATATGCTGCCCCTTTACGTTCACCATAAATGTTGGATTCCAATAACAAATGTAAAAGGTTATTGACTATTGTTGGAACATTATCCTTTACTGCAGGTACTAAAGGTGGTAGACAGTTGGCAACAGCTTCTTGCACCTATAATTTTAGAAGCAGTTTCATTATTTCCTCTTTTAATACTTAATCTAAAAAATAATCCTTCAATTTTAAAACAAAAATAAGACTGAAAGGCAGTTTATAACATTTATAAATATAATCAAACCATACATAAAAATAATCACAGGAAATATTATTAAAGAAAAGGTAAATCACAGAATAATTACCATTTATTTTACCACCAAAATCAAAATAGCATTAGACTATTTTAATTTTGGTGGCGAAATAGTATTAGACTACATAATCTAAATAGTTAGTATTACTAAACTAATTACATAATTAAAATAGTATTAAGTAATTTGATTGTGTAGTAATTCATAATCTTTAACCACATACATTTAATACCAGAAAAAAAATTGACTTTTCTGCAATTTATTTATAATCACAATCATTAAATTTTATAATGCAGAGTTTTGAAATTGCTTTTAATATATTATATAGAGTTCCAAAATTGCATAGAGACATTTCATTGCAAATATAGAAAATTTAAAATTATGTACAAATTTTAAAATTTAACATATAACTAAAAAAGCAAATGCTATAAAATTATCAGAACATATACTGACAAATAAGAAGGAATCATCTTTTATTTAATATTCTTCTGTATTATTATTTTTTTTTTAATTTCTAATATGATTGGTATATAAATTAATTTTATTTTTACTTCAGTTTGTTTTAAAGAGTTAAAAATAAAATTTAAGACAAAACAATCCAGGAAGTACACAGTACAATTCAAAAATGAAAAAAAATTATATTTTTACAAATGAACATACTTGTTGAGAAGGAGTGGACAATGCTTCAATAAGTTTTTTTACAATAGGCTCAATTCGAGGATCATCTTTATCCAAATGTCTAGCTAAAGTTCCCATAAGAATTACTACACTTTGCCGGACTGCATCATTGCTGGAATTATCTGGCGCTTCACTCATAAAGTTGTCAAAAACTGGCAATAATTCGGGCAAAGCATTCTTAAAACAAAAAAAAAAAAACAATTTTTAATTTTTTTCCTAATAAAAATAGTTTGATAATGAAACAAACAGCTTTTTGAATTCATTTTCCAATATTTATTAAACATTAACCATATTTTCTAACTGATTTCTAATTCATAATTTAAAACAAATTTGTATAAAAGGAATTATTCATTTTTACTTTATCACATTATAATTCTTATCTTTAAATTGAATATGTCGAAAGCATTCAATAACAATAGATATTGCAATAAGGAACTATGCTACTGCCCTGAACTTCTCACTGGTGAATTTATTTTGGGACTGGAAGGGGATTATTTATTATGAGTTGCTTCCATATGTGCCAAGCTAAGAATTCTGATCTCTACTGTCAACAACTGGACCGTTTGAAGATAGCGATTGACCAGAAACGGCCATTGGCCAACAGGAGAGGTGTGTATAATGCATTGCAAATTTCTTTAATGATAAAATTGGCATCATTGTGAAAATCGACTACTAGAGTTTTTGCAAATAATAAATATAATGGATTTCTTTTTCCCCAACCTAATATTTATTGTCTTTTTGCAGAAAAATGGGAAAACAACCCAATTTTTTTTTTTTTTTTTTAAGTCTAGTATTTCATTTGACATGAATCTAATGCAAATATATAAATCCTACGATAATTAATAATAAAAACAAATTTATAACAAAATACCTTTCCATGAACATCAGTAATTGCTACAGCAGCATCAACCATATGTTTTCGTACATCAGCATGCCTGTCACCCAAGGCTTCAGTAACAAAAAAGGATATCAAACTTATAACTTGTTCTACATTAAGATAAGGTGCCATTTTACCGAGAGCTAATGCTATTCCACTACGAGCTTCCCACATATCCGGTGGAGATTCTGACACAACTCTATGTAAACTGTCCAAAACTGGTGGTGGTAACTAAAAATTAAACAATTTTTTAAAAATTAAATATTACTGATTTATAAGATTACTGATACATATAAAATTCACATAAGTAATACAAAATAATAATCATAATATGAATTCTCACAATTGTTTTATAGAGAAAACTGAATTTTAACAAATTTTGTATTAAAATTTCAAGCAATTATTTAATTAAATCTAAGAGAAATAAAATCAATAAGATTTATCTTTAGAAATTGTTTTTAAAGAAATGAGCTTTTTAAACTTTTTCATAATGTTATTTTATAGCATCTACACCTCAAAGCATCAACACTATACCAAAATGTTACACAATCAAAAAAATTAAGAAATTTGATAACCCATTTTGAAAATTGGAATAGAATATAAATACAAAATATTATATAAAAAACTTATGTTTAACAATTAGTAAATATATAAGTGTACAGAGAAAACAAATTAGTTGAATATTGATTCTGAAAAACAAATGAAAACTCACATATAACTTTTCGTGATACATATCAAGAAGTTTCTCTATAGTACTGGCTGTTTTATCAGGAAAATCGCTAAATAATGCAGCAAGAGCATCTGCAGATGCTTGTCGAACTAAAGTCTCCTTATTTATAATATCATCCAGTATTGTAGTGCATAGATCAGATGTTTTGAGAAACCCAAATCTTTCCACAACCTACATAATAAAAAACCTCATAATCAAAGTATTTGTATATTTTACAAGTGTCAACAAAAATTTTGAAAATTAAAAGGTTTTATTACATTGTATCAAATTTTAATTTAAAAAAACGTACTCTTCAGCTATTTGTTTGTTT
Source organism: Caerostris darwini (assembly GCA_021605075.1). Taxonomy (NCBI): domain Eukaryota; kingdom Metazoa; phylum Arthropoda; class Arachnida; order Araneae; family Araneidae; genus Caerostris; species Caerostris darwini. The sequence continues at coordinate 67,856 of BPLQ01002920.1, forward strand.
TCCTCAACTGGATCGAAACAGGCAACAAATACTCGTTGCATTACTTGCATTCCATTTTCATAATCAGTTTCAGGATTTGGTAGGATGTCTTGAAGTGATTTCAGACCCTTTATGAAGAAATAAGTTACAAAGCATTTTATTTCTTTAAAAATAGTATAGAGATGGGAAAAGTATATTATTACATTAACCAATTGGTACTAATCACGGAATTTAAATGATAAATAAATCTGAGAAAATATCGTGAAATGCTTTTAATGTATGTTTCTATTTGTTTGTAAATAAATGACATTTTATGAAATTAAGTAGAAATACATTTTACAATATAATTTCCAATTCATATTTGCCACAATTATTGATGAAAATCTTTTATACAAAATGATGCTTACAATATTTAGAAGAACCAATAGAATAGATCAAATTCAATGTAAAAAAAAATGTAATTAAAATTGATTTAATAAAAAAAAATATTATTTTTATTCTTTTTTTCCTCATAAATCTTCACACAAAAAGTATAGTTGCTAATAACCATTAACCATCAAAATATAAAATAAGATTATTAAAAACATACATAATAAAACTTTGGAAATATTAATCTTTAAATATTATTTACATCTGGATTTCTTAATCATTAAGTATTATTTACATTTTGGATCAATAAAATTGCACAAATATGGAAAAATTTTTTAAAAATGCTCTAACAATGGTTTTCCATTTAATGACTGATCTCCACTTTTTTTTCTTGAATTACAACATACATTTATAATAAATCTTACAAATATCAGTCATGGAAGAAAAAATGCTTTTTTTTTTTAGTGCACAAAGAAAAATACTCTTAAAAAAACATACAAAAAAAGTTTCAGTTAATCTTAAAAAAAAAATAAATAAATAAATAAAATCTGTACTATCACAAAAGACCTAAAAAGCTGATAGATTTGCCAATGAATTAGAAACAGTTTTTATATATCTTTTTCAAATATGCCTTTTTAATGTCCATGAATTTCAAAATAATTTAAAATTAGTTTAATCAATTAAATTCAAAAAAAATTTTTAAAAGAAAATTAAAGATGACCCAACATTAAAACTACTAAAAATGAAATTTACCAATAAAGCAGCTAGACGAGCTTTATTTTCACTCAACAAAAGTGCAGACAGTAAAACATTGATTTCAGGCATTTCAGCACAAGAGCAGTCAATGTCTCCAGAAGCAGCTTCACATGTTTTAATCAAAGTATCAATTGCATATTTCTGTATAAATAAATAAAAAAAAAATTGAATTTCTACAATAAAAACTATTAAATTTAATTGCAAGCATTTTAATTTTTATAACATACTATCATAGTATTAAGCGAAAAAACAAATTGCAATTTTTTTATGAGGAAAATTGATAGTATTGAAAAAAAGAAAAAAAAAAAATTAAAAAAGATACACACAAATATTTTTAAAATACCTGATATTGACCAGTAGTTTGGCAAATAACTTTAATAAGAATTTCAAACATATCTATTGTAGGTACACAATCTTGATAAACCTGAAAAGAAATGAATACTTCATTCTTATGTATGAAAAATACTACTCAAATCTGCATGCAAATACATAAATCACAGATAATTTTTTTAAATTAATAAGTTATTTTCTTGCAAAAATAACACAGGTATAAAATATATATATACATATTCCATATAATATTTGAGTCTTGAATTAATTTATTTCCAATTTTTGGTAGCTCTTTTTTGATGGGACTGATCTAGCACATAAAAATTTATGCACAGTGAATGCTATTTTTATAGCTTTGTAATATAAACTGATAATATAAATAATTTTAAACAAAAAAAAGCTTATGTTATGATTTGAGGTAAATAAGTATTATAATAATTTAAATAGATGTTGATTATTTTATATACATTATTTATATTTTATATATTGCAGAAAAAAGAATAAAATTGCCATAAGTTATATGTTATATTATAAATAAAAATTTTTTGTTAATAAATATTTTTATAAATATACAATTTAAAGAAAATTGTTTTTGCATTTCATATGATTTCAAATATTTTTATATATGATTCTAAATAAATTCAATCAAATATATATTCAAAAATACTATCAAGTTTTGATAAAAATGTCAAGGATGATTATGATATACCAATCAAGAATAAATAAAAACCATTAATATGATTCTAATAAATCCCAATCACAAACAATTAAGTGAATATAGTATTACAATTCATCAAAAAACTTCAAAGGAATTTTATTTTAAACAAATATTACTAACAAATTTACATGACAAAAGATAATAATTTTCTGCTTTGTAGTTCAAATATACTTAAAAGTAAATAAGCAAATAATCCTCAACTACTTGTTGAAACAGAATGCTGTTGTGGAAAACATACAGGTAATTTTAAATTATTATAAATGCAATTACAATTTTAATAAAGTAAAAGAAACTAATAAATTATACTTTTGTACATAATATTAAAAAATATATTCATAAACTATTTTCTTTTATTAATGAACAAAAATCATTCTACCTTAAAATATGCAATTATATATGTTCTAAAAAATTTCATTAACTAGAAAAATGTGCTACTGAAATATTTAAAATTATATTTTCTTATAAATGTTTTATTAAAATTATATAGAAAAATATGAAAATGGTGATTATAAGCTATATTAATTATTTTATTATAATTTTTTCCTTGTTTTGTTTTTTATTTATAGTATTAATTAGTCATAAAAGAAAACTGCAATAAAAAAATTCATTACAAAGAATTAACAAAAATCTATTAAAATTACAAATGTATTTGAATAGCAAAACAATAAATTGATTGAAATATTCTGAGGTTTACCTTATCAATGGAATGATCCATTTCACGGATTTCTGAATGTTCTGATATTATGCACAATATTTGCTCCAATAATGGCAAGTTTGATGATCGAGTCAAGAGGAGGCATCGCATGAGTGGAAAACAATAAGAAAAACCTGGAGCACTTAGATGATTTTTTGTTGCTTGAGAAATAAGTTGTTCATCATATCCACCAGTAGCTTGTTTACATGTATTTAAATAAAGGAATCTGATTATTTTTGTTACAGCTTCATCAAGGTCTATTTCAGTCCAAGATGATTCAAGATCACAAGCAGTTGTTAATAAACGTAGAGTAGCATATGCTATAGGCTTGCCTAAAATGGAAGGGGAGGGGAGATTTAGCATACAATAACATTTCACTTTCTTGTATTTAATAATGGGATAATCTATTATAACAATTTATTTTTGCAAATTAATATATAAATTTATAAATATTTTTCTTAAGTTATACTATTCCAGATTAAAACAAAATTATATTTTCAATATTTAAAAAATTAAAAACACCTTAAGTTAATATGGAATAAATAAAAATAACTTTTAACATACAAAAAAAATTAGTTTAAATATAATTTGTCTTTCAATAATATGCTCGAAATTTAATCAATAAAATAATTATTAATAATTAAGTTAAAATTTAGCTGCATAAAAAATATATATATTAAATTTTCAACAGAAGTTCATTATAAGAAGTGAAAACAATTAAACAGCATAAATTCAAAAATATTTTTTTTGTCCTTTTAATTACATATAAATAATTTATAAATTTTAAAACAAACATTAAAACTAGTACGTATGGAAGAAATTCTTACCCCATGTAATGAGAATTCCTGCAGATACAACACGAGAAAGATTCACATACATGCGTGTCGTCTTATAAGCACACAGAGGTGATGAAAATAAGGAAATCAAGACAGATGTCAAATCCTTTACATAAATACCTAATGCTGGAGCATTGGCCTCTATTACAGCTTCCAGCTTTTTCAAAGCTGATTGAAAATGATAGTCCAACTGTAAAATAAATAAATAATATAATATAATAATAATTTAAAAATTTTATCAATTTAAAATTAAATTCACTTAATATATATACATACATTTTTAATACAGAAAACTAGGTTTTATAAGTAAATGAAATAAATTGTAGAAACAGATACAAGCATAATAAATAATCAAAGCTTTGATTTTAAAATTGTTTTGAAGAAATGCATCACAGTTAATTTAACAACTATAGTATAAAAGAAATTTTTCAGAAAAATAACTGCAATCAATAAATGAATTTTTAAAAAATAACTGTAAGACACATAAAAGTAGAACAAAGATAGATAATAGATTTTTTTAAATAAATTTAAATTTAAATAAAATTTAAAATGATATTTAATTCCGATATGCATGTTAAAAAATAATTTAATGATTTATGTATTCATTAGAAGCAAGCAATTTTAACTTAATTAAAATACCTGTCTTATTTTTGCTCTTATTTCAGATTCTTTTTCTAACTGAGCTTTTTTAGCTTCTAATTGTTTTTTTGTCAATTCAGGTTCTTTTACTTGTCCTTTAGCTCTTTTCTTAGCTTCTATTTCCTATATACAACAACAAAAAATATATTTTATTCTCAATTAAATATTAATTTACAACTATAATTTACCACATAAATATAAAATAACTTACTTTTTTTAATTCTATTTCTTCTAACTGTTCTTTATAAGAATACAGTTTACTTTCTCGTTTAATATTTTTAGTATGTTTTGAATCTTCCTTCAAACTGAGAAAAATGTAGTCATAATCAGGTCAACAAAGAAAGGTGTAGCAAAAATTGAAGTTCATATAAATTAAATATATTAGTTGTATATAATTAAATTTTAATATTTGTTTAATATATGATAACTACTAGACATTAACTATTAATATAAATTATAAATTAACTATATACATGAGAAATTACTAAACAGAAATATCAATACATTTAACTAAAGTATAAATTGTACAATAATGCAAAAATGAATGAAAAAAACAACATTTAAAGTAGAAAAGCATTTCATATTAAATTTTAACTTATAAATTATTAAAATTTATACATAAAACTAAATGTGATTTTGCTAGTTTAAAAAATTATTGATTAGCAATAAAAAATGTATTTATCCTAGTTATCACAAGTTTTAAGTATCACTCTGTTTATCCTTTTTTTATTATACTGCAGCACTAATTTCTATGAAAATTGCTATTTCATAGAGAAATAATGAATACTAGTACACTTGAGAAGAAATAATGAATTAAATTCAAGTTTTTCAAAATGTTTTAAATTCACACTGAATGATTATATGCTTGAATCCACATGAATTAACATATTTATATATATATAAAATGTCTTTCATTACTTTTCAATAACACTTGTATTGTACAGTTCACCTTCAGGAGTATTAAAAATATTATATTCTTCCTTTGTAACTTGTCCAAACGAAGGATCTTTAAGAATAGTAATTGAATATGAAACAACATCAGGAACTACTTCTTTAGGTTGCAGTTTGACCAATGTCTGTAGAGCATTTAATCGAGCCTAAAATTAATATTAAAAAAAATTATAAATTCTTAAACAAAAATTTCTAAATTTAAGAAATAAAAACAATTAAGAAATGAAAGAAAACATTAAGTAAACTTTTTTAATTAACTTTTCCTCCCTCCTAGTCTTATAATAAGAAAGGTTTAAAAACTTTTTAATAGTTTTTCCTCCCTATAAAACAAAAGTGATATAATACATAAGTGCATAATAGTTATTGCCACTTCAATTTTGTGTGTAACTTCTCAGCGCATTTTGTAAATTACTTAGATATTGAATTGAATTTTTCAACAATAAAATGTGTCTCTTTTTATTATTTTTTTAAATAGCTAAATCTCTGTATACAAAATAATTAAAAAATCTGATATGATACAAAACAAAGATTGCAATTAAAAATTCGATTGAAGAAAGATGCTAATTTTTTTTAAAAGTACAAGTTATTAACATAAAGAGATGCTTTAGTGGTAAAAATTATTATATTTTAGAAAATGAATTCAAATTATAAAAATTAATTTCATTAATTGAACTAAAATTATAATGAATTCATTTAATTTGATCAGAAGAAAATTCATTTTATTTGATTAGATACAAATATACAATATTTAAAAAGTAAAAGAAACTTTCCACTTCAAAATCAGATGGAATAAATTATATATTAAAAATGAGAGCAAAAAAAAAAATGAATTGGAGAAATCAACAAAAGGAAGATTCTGAAGGTGATTTTATCAAATAATACATAACCTTAATAATTTATCCATTTTGTTTTACTCACTAGATGACAGAATAAGTCGAGCATATTTTGCCAAATTAAGAGACAAATTTCATGCAGCACTGAAATAGTATATTTTAAAACAGCAAGATTTAAATAAGTTAATATCACATGAAGTGTTCAAATCACATCCGGGTCAAAGGATTTGTTTTAGTCCCACGTGGTCTAGTGGTTAGGATACCTGGCTCTCACTCAAGAGGCCTGGGTTCGATTCCCGGCGTGGGAAGAATCTTTTTGGTTCCTGCCCACTGTGGGGTTCCAGGCAATGAGAAAGCCGTCTTCCTGGCTAAAAGGGAGGGCTTTAATCACACAAAAATATCTCGTCCTATACCCTTCCACTCTAACAAAAGATCAATTAAAATCTGCACTCATGATGTACCTCTATAACAGTGTTTCCCAAAAGTCCTGGAAGAATGCCATCCCAAATCCATGTAATGGTCCAAGGCGTAGAGCAGTCGCTCATTTCCGAATAGCCACTGGACATGGCTGCCTGCGAAAACATCTTTACAGACTCAAAATTGTCCCTTCCCCGATATGCACTCTGTGCAACTCTGGAGAGGCTATGGACTCCATGCATCTACTTCACTGTCCTGCTCTGAGCAAGACTTTTCTCGCCGAGTTATATTGGGAGGCTAGAGATATATTACATTAATGAACTCTGTTTCAGCATATTTTTGTTGTATTACGTGTTCTTTTTTTAATTTTCCGTTGTTCTTTTTATTGCTGTAACTGTTCATAATCTGCCATTGGAAATAAAATAAAAAAATATCATGATTCATAATTATGTATGTTACATAATCATGATTATGTAACAACTTTTTTGAAGAGTGATAGGGGATATTAAATAAGAGGTAACTGATAATAACAATGTTAATATGAAATTTTTGCTCTAAAAACCTTAAAATTATTAATACATATATAAACATACCTAGTGAATTATTAAAAAATTAGATGTATTTTAAGAAATAGATTTATATATATACCTGAATTATAACTTCTGATGCCTCACCATCATCAAGAATTAATGTGATTAGAGTATCTTTCACTTCTTTTATAAAATCCACAGGTTTCAGTTGTAATTTAGTAATAATTTTTTGCCATAAAATAGGATTTGATTTATCTGGGGGGAAAAAAGAGACATTTAGATGCAGCAAATAAAAAAAAAGTTGAAAGAATCAATAACATTACTTACAGATAACATCAACATGGCAGGGTATTAAGACCTCTAAACATATTTGATGAATGTCTTCTTTTTGCAAATTTGATGCACTGCACAAAGCAAACAAACAGCTCTGAAGGATTTGAATATTGATTTCATTATCAGATTCTGCTTCATTTTCATCTGATTTTGTATTTTTCTAAAAATGATTTGAATAAAATGAACAAACAATTTTGAAAATCTATATACACCATACAAGTTTAAAAAAAAAAAAAAAAAAACACTTCAAGTAATAATAATGTAATAAATTACATAAAATACAAATAATTAATAAAATAGATATTGTAACAAAACAAGTATTAAGAATGATGTAAATAGATTAATATTATTTATTCATTTTGGTAGTACCTAACTGCAATAAATTTTCCCAAAATAAAGATTCTTCTGATATCTATGTTACATTTAAATAAAGATATTTTTTTATAATTTAACCATGGTCACATGGAATGAAAAAACGTCCTGTTTAATAGTGGAAACAAATTAATCACATAATTGTTAAGGGTATTAGTTAGATACATGTGGTGCAAAGTTGGTGCGAAAGAAAAAAGTTTAATAGTGTGGAATATCTTTCATACGGTTTTTTTTTTTTTTATTATTATTATTACACCATCTAAAATTTGAATTATTAAAAGTTAAAATACTTTTTATTGCAATTAAAATCAATCGTCAATGAAATTTGCTCCCCTATGACACCATTCTTCTTCAATCCACCCAACCTGGCTGCTAGCCAATTTTCCATGTGATTAATGGTCAGACTTATAACTTTCTGGTAAATTTATAATTCTTACAATGCATGTTAAACACTCATTGATGATGATATATAAATTCAATGCTGTTAAGGTTTCTCTGTATAATTTTGAATGATGCAAGAGAGAAAAACAATATTCCCCAATCTGTACAAGAAAATATACATAATAATATAAGATGTACAAAAGAAGACTGTTCAGCAAAGAACGCTGAAGTAAGGTTATGCTATTTGGTAACCATTTCAAAGTGCTGTACAGCAAAACAGGCAAGAAGTGGATTCTATTGTTAAGAATAAATTCTAAATTTTAAATATTGCTTTAAAAACTTGAAGCAAATGAGTTATATATTTAAAGACATAACATAGAATTAATTAGGTTTTTTTTTAATACTATGAACTATTTTTTAATAATATATACAGAAAGATTCTCATAGAAGATATTATCAAGAAATTTTCAATTTTTTTAATGGAAAAAAAATTATAATAATAACTATACCCATAAAATAAAAATATATATATACTTCAAATACCTTTACTTTTAGTGTTTCAACAAAGGATGGGAATTCTTTCAACAATGAGCAGGCTACAGTTGTCCCACCTAAGGCTGACAACATTTTTTTCAAATGAACTGACGCTTGTGTTCGAACTTTGTATACTGGTCTTGTTATTATATACAAAATAGTCTTATTCAAAGAGCTTAAAAAGAAATATGTATTTATCAGGTACCAAATAACACTTTTTCTAATTTAAAATAAAATATATTTCAAATTACATATTTTATTTACCTTGAACTCCCAGCAAGATCATGACCATGATCCATTATCAATTTTTCAACAACATACATCACAGATAAGAGTGCTAAAATATATTTAAAAAAAAATATTTATATAAATAGATCATGTCATATAGCATAATAGGAAGCATTTAAAATATTAAAAATGCATAATAGTATACCTTCATCTGAACAAGAAGTGAGGAATTTTTCAGTTAAAAAGGGAAGTTTATTAACATCAATGTTCATTATATTCTTCAATGCTGTTTCTAAAATAAAAGCATGAATCATTATTTTTCAAAATATGTTACTGAAAGATTAACTGAAATTCAAAATTTTATATTTAAACAGTAACCTTCTCAGAACACATACAATATGTCTTTAAAAAAAAGATGGCTATTAATACTATTAATTTAAAGGAATATTAATTAAAAAGATGACTACTAATTAATAAATACAATTCACAATTACTTTATTTTATAAATTTACACATAAATAAATAGAAAATTTTTCAATTTCAAGTTTTCAAATAACAAGCAAAAAACAGTGAAAATATTTAATGCATAATTAAGCTTTTTAAACAATCAAAATAAATAAAAATTTACCTGATTCAGTATCAAAACTATACAGTTTTAAAAATAAAGAAAATACAGAAAGTCCTTCAATGACTGCATTTGTTTGTGTTGGTTGAGCTAATGCCTTGTTGTAGGTCTTTTCTAACAATGGTATCAAATCAATAGCTTGATGCAATGTGTTACCTTAAATTAAATTACTTTATTCAAAATAGATACATAAATTAGGAAAAAAAAATTAGAAGAAATAAAAAAATAATAATTTTCAAATTTTAAACTCAATAATAAAATAAGAAATTAATTGTTTTGGAAGCAAAACATTAAACTACACAATAAATGCTTTGAACAGAATTGATAAAATATTATTAAATGATTAAATAATTAATTTAATAATTAATAAAATATTATTAAATAATTAAATTAAATAGAGACCATTCTGATAACACATCATCAATGAAATGGAAATAAAAATATAATTTAATGGTTGAAAATAATATATTTAATTATGGCAAAATGTTGTGAAATATATAATTTATTTATACCATTTCAATAAATGTCATATTTCCCAAACTTTTAAATATATATATATATATATATATATATATATATATGAATTTTCTTTTTGTAGAGTAAAACAATTTTTCTTGCCTTACAAACAGCAATATACAATATGTGTGTGTGTCTAAAGACAAAAAATTCTTACCATGAAATGCATTATTCATACAGAGAATATAGCTATTACGAATGGCAAATGTTGAAGTTTTTTGGGTAAGTCCATTCTAAAACATAAATAAATAAATATTATTTAACGAAAATATTTACAAAATCAGGCACAAAATAGAAACAAATAAATAAATAATATTTTCAACCTGAAATAATTCTATAAGATTGGATGGAACATTCATAGTGAATTTAGAGCACCATAGAGATAACATGGCTATTGAATGGATGACTGTACCTTCATGAACTAGACAAAAAATTAATAAAAATTACAACAAAACAAGCATTTTAATAAGATTATTAAAATTACTTTCATATAACATTCTAAATGAAATTGTTTATAAGAATGCTATTATTTATGAATATATTAAACAAAGTATCTAAATTATGGTTATAGAAAATTGATTACCTTCATGTTTCAAAATGGAAATAAAATTATCTGTTGCAAATTCACATAAAGCTTGTATTGATGTAGCTCCAGTTACAATATTATAACTTAAATTGCCAATTCCACTAATGACACCTAATCTTTGTGTTACTACTGTCAATTTTCCTTCGGATCCTGAAAAAGAAAATAAATTATTAATCTTGGACCCACAAAATAAATAATGAGGTCTCTAAAATTAGACACATTTATATTTTATTTAATTTATTATTGAGGAAGTGCTATCTCAAAGACTGCTTATCAACCTCTTTCTTAGCACCACTAATCTATATTAAGTGAAATTGAATGGAATCATTGGATTGTTTCTTCCTTTGTAACCTTAATAACTCTTTATTTAATTAGTACAGTGAAGCCCTGCTTAATGCAGTTTTAACATTAAGCAATAGTAATGCAATTCCCTGAAATCCCATGCAATAGCAATATTACTTGATTAGTTCCTTGAAATGTAGTATTGTAAAGAATTTCACATTCTACAATCTCTTTATTTTTAAATAAAGCTGAAAAATTTTTTATCTGAAAAATATTATAAAAGAAGAATTTTCTTCAAGTGATCAAGTATTGAATCTCAAAAGTCTTAAAACTCCTTGTACAATTTTCTATGCCATTATCTTCCACGATTGCCTAACAGAAAATTAGTTCAAAATGCTGATCTAAAGCATTTAGCAATGTCTTTTTTATAAAAATCTTGATGGGTTTTTTTTTCTTATTTAAAGTAAAGTATTATAAAATACATAAATTAAATAATTTAATATTTTGATCAACAAAAAATTAATTTTTATTATAAAGTTTGAACAAGACACATATCTAATGTATGAGGCAGCATGTCTTCAATTATTTATATTATCACACATATATTGGTGGTGGTGATAGTGTTAATGAGTTTAAACTACTAAATGATATGAAATAATTTAATTTATAGCAGAATATTTTATTTTAGAACAGAAGTATTTTGATATTTACATTCATAGCATTATAAATATTTAAATTATAATTAATATTTGTTTTTATACATACCATTAAGAATGGCAAAATAATGTTCTAAAAGGTCTTTAATAGCCTGGGAACTGCTGCACTGTTGAGCAAGGCATTTTGATGCAATAACAGCATGCTCTCGACACTGATCTTCCTTTGAATGTAAATGTGCTATAAAATAAATAAAGAAAAAGATTTAGTTCTAACATAAACAGTTAAACAACATAAACATGTTTAGAGATTCTTATTTTACAATATAAAATACAAATACGAAATAAGTACTTACTTCCTATGCTTTTGCCTAAATCCAGAGCATACTGGCTGAGATCTAAAGAAACTCCCGAAATTATAGTATACACAGCTGGAAGAAACATATTTACCTGTTAATTATAATGAATAAGAAAGAAAAAAAGAATGTCTACATTTTTTTAGGTGAATAAAAAGTATTAAACAGTCAAAAAAATGAAATGTAATTTGTCTTTACTTTCAAATATTATCTCTGGATTCCTTAGCAGTACTTTTTGTAGGGCTGGTAATATAAAAGTCTTGAATTCATTATGAGTGATCTGTCGCAGAAGAGAACTGCAAGTTTCCTGAAAAAATTTGATTTAGCATATTTAAATTTCTTTTAAAAGAATCTTATATTTTAAAATTAAATAAAATATATACAAATTATTTTATTCAGAACAGAAAATTAAACTAAATATTAATTTAAAAAATAATGAATAGTTTCATTTCTGGTACAAGTCAAGTTCAACAGTTTCAAATCGTTACAAGGTTATTAATGTTTAAAAAATGAATGCTGCATTAAATTTTTTTTTTTATTAAGTTGCTTTAAAATTGATAAATGTTTTTAATATATGATAAGTCATTTAAAAAGCTATACAAAAAGATATATGGATTGTACATTTGATTATAAGAACTAAATTTAAAATTTTATTATAATCAGATTGTTATTTTCAACTAAAACTGCTCTGTATGACTGTAAATTAAAAATAAATTATTAAATAACATTTTTAAGAAAAATTCAAAAAATAAATAAACATACTAAAACATGAGGAAGAGGTTTTGTTTTACTTCCAACTACAACTTTACATAACATCTGAATTGCTTGATCCTAAACAGAAAATGAAAGAAAAGTTTAATTATTTTTGTGTTCAAGAATAAAAATAGGCAACATTTTTATACCTTTTAAAACAAAAATAAAAACTTACTTTTAAATTTAATAATGCATCTTTTGATTTTGTTTCAACAAGATATTTCACAAAAAATCCAATCAGAACTAGAGATGCTTGAGATTCTGGGATCTTTTTAAAATAGACTAAATATTCATCGATGACAATTGTACTCTGGAAGAATAGAATTTGCATACATTAAAACCTAAATTAAATTTTCTTATTATTTACTGATGGTACATAAAAAAAATTTGAAAACTGCAAAGCTTTATAAATATAGTACCTGTTTCCATAAATTAGTAGAACATCTATAAGACTTCTTATTTAAAAAATTACTTTGAGCTTCAGTTATAGAATATAGAAGTAGAGCTTGACTGTTAATCTAAAAGAAAAAAAAAAATTGTAATAGTGTTGTTCATATTAAAAAAGCAATAGAAAAATTTATCAAGTACATTAAATGATTTTGATAATAAATTTAAAGAAAAAATTGTGACATCTCAAAAGTTAGAACTTAATTTTTTAACACAACTTTTAGAATACAAGTAAAACTAATATAGCTATAGTCCTACTACTGATTGTGTGGAAAATTGGCAAGCAGTGAAGTCACACAGTTTAAAAAAGAGTGCAGTCATAGACGATTAAAAGTCATTTAGAAAAGATTTTAATTGCAATAAAAGAATTTTAATTTCAATAATTAAAATTTTACACAATACTAAAAGAAAAATTAGGAGAAAAAATGTAACATCACCTATTATCATTTTTTTTTCTTTCAACATAACCTTGTGCAGATTTTTCCTTTTTTTTTTTTTTAATTTCTTAATCAAAGTTTTAATTTTTATTATAAAATGTCAAAGCTGTAATTTATTTGAGGGCAAAAAATAATATTAAATAAAAGCTTAAGAAAAAAACAATATAAAAGTAGCTTAGTTTCATTTTAGTAATATTAGTTTCAACAATATATTAATAATTTCAGAGAAAATTATCTTATTCTCATTACTTTCCGAATATAAATAATTATTCAAATTTTTTGAGAATCAAATAAAAAAAAAAATATGTTGTTTAGTAAATACATGTTTCTAGCATCTAATAACAATGTTAGATTTGAATAATTTATATATGCTTTAGAAGGAAAAAAGTTTTTTAAAAATGGAACAGAAAAGCATGGAATAAGAAAGTTTGCCATAGTGCTCATGGTCCACCATGGGCTGTAGTGCCAGGGATGATGATGAAAGAAAGAATGTAGAAATGATAAGCAATATAAAAATAATAAGGAATATAGAAATACTTCTTGAGCGATGATTGGATGAGAGAGAGTTAAATGCCTATGCATATAGAATGCATCTGCACAGTATCAAATATATTAAAGAAGTATCAAACTAGTTATTAAATCTAAAGAAAAATAATTATTAAAGGAAAAAAAAAAAATTTTAATCTAAAAGAAAAATAATTAAAAATAAAACTTAACTATGATCTAGAGGAGAATTAATAGTACCGAAAAAGAAAATATAAAAGTAGTAGATCACAAATTTAACAAAAGAATACAGAAAAATGTGTTCTAACATATATCCAACTATTCAAGCATTTATATTTTACGAACAATTTCCTGCTTTTAATGTAATAGAACGATAAAAAAAAATTTGTATAATAAAAAAGCTATTTTGTGTCTTAGGATCCAATGAGAAAAATTATATTTGAATAAAATGACCTCTAAAGTTTTAAAACTATTTATAAATGTTGTCATTAATAAAGGCAAATGACTGCAAACAAAACAAAATCTGATTTATATCAGATTTTGTTTTGTTACTTACACATAGTAATTTACTTACACATAGTACAACTACGGATAATGATAGAACAGTAAGCATCTGATTTAATAGCAGAAATAGATGAATCAATATTTGTTGAGGTGCTATAAGATATGCATAACATAAACAGTATAATAGTGTAAAATTATTGGTTTTTCTTTATTGTTATCTAAAATTAAAATTATTTTTATTACAATTAAAATCCTACCTAAACAACATTTTTTTTTCTTTTTATTAGCCTATTTTCCACATGATTAGTAATCAGACTGTAGCTATGCTTAACTATTTATAATCTGTATTTTAAATATATTTAATATGACAATGGAAGTAAATGAATTAGATATCAAAATGTAAATTGTCATACCAATGTTTGGACATCTGATGTATCACTTGCATGACCACTGAATAGAGTATTAGCTACGTGACATGACCAACTAAATGCGGCAAAGCATATGTGGCCCACCGCTTTCCTGTAAAAAATATTTTAAATATTCATCAGAGGGGTTCTGCAAAATATGAAAATATACAGAATTTTGTAACAATTTCATAGATAATTATAGGATAATTTTATATTTTAGGTATGATTTTTTATGCTAAGAAAACAAAAAATTCAAATTAATAAGATAAATATTTTTGAATATCAGACAAATATATCTTTTTATAAATTATTTTAGTAATGCAAAATTATAATGCCTCTTTTGAAAAGAATAATATATTTAATATAAAATATAATTATATAAAATATATTTTATTTGATATAATATAATTATTAAAACAAAGGATATTTTTTTACATACATATTAATAGTTTTTTTTTTTTTTCCCAATATAAATAGAATGCCCAAAATTTTGCAAATAAAATCACAAAAAAAAAAAAAATAATAAATGCAACAAATTTAAAGAACAATTTGTAATTAAGAATTGATATTAATTAATATATGTAATTAAACATATATATATAATTTTAAAATTAAATGTAAAAAGATAATTTAACTAAATTTTAAAAGTAAGAATTCTTGAATTTATTACAGTACTTTTAAATATTTTATAATTATATATATATATATAAGCAGCAATGCAAAAATGTTTAAATTAACAGCCAAAATAACGATAATAATTCAGTTTTATGTATTATATTAAGTTTAAAAAAAATTTTGTAAAATTAGAATTTAGTTTCAAAGGAACTGAACTTCTTAAAGGATGCAAAAATGACACAAATTAAAAATATGAAGCAAAGAAAAGAATGAAATGTGTAAAAGAAAAATTGCATAAACACAAGTAGTATCTGAAATAGGATAGATATGAAAAATCTCTTGATGTCAAAATTTTCACAGTTTGCAATTCATTATGAATAATGAACATAAATGTAGAAAAACAGATAAATCTTGATCTAGCAAATTGCATTTAATTCTTAACAAATTTATTCTCAAAAACATTCAAAATAGTAGTATTTATTTTCATTTTTATAAGAAAAGTGTTATAGAAAAAATATAGACAAAAAAAATATCATAAAACATTTTTTTTACTTTTGGAATTCCTCATATAAACAAACTTATTCAGTTATTTTAGAAAATGATGTATTTCAAGCTTTTAAATTATGTCTATTTCTTACTATAAATGATATTTATGATATTAATAGTTTTCTCAATAAACGTTTATATTAAGCAATCCTATAAGATTAACTGTACTTGGTGCAAATTACAATGCTCAAGAATATAGCAATGAAATTACTTACGTTGATTGCACATTTTTATAAGTCTCTGCAACATCTGTAATTGTCTTGATCAAAAAAGGTACACTTGATGATTGAGATTGAAGTAAGCATTTAACAAAATTATCTACAATTTTAGTTGATTTTCTGTCTGCATATCGAGGTAAAGTGATCTGCAGAAGTTTACAAATACTTTTTAGAGCTTGAGGTTGTGCATCTGGAAGGAGAAAAAAATTTTAATTTTTTCATCTGTATACAATGAAAAATGAAAAATATTCAACCCCTACTATTTAAGCAAAATAATTTGAAAAGCAAACTAATAAATGGCCATTAAAATAAATAGATAACTATGAAAAGGTTATAAACAATAACAAAAGATTGTAATCACAATTTCATAAAAAAATTAAATTTTTTTTATAAGTAATAAGTTAAAAAAATTTTATGCATTCATAGAATATGAATTAAAGAAGATACTCAATGAATATAAAATCAAAAATTTATGTGCTAATAATAACAAAAACTACACATTTCCTCTTTTTTAATGAATTAAAAAAAATTTGAACAATATTATGGTTGACATAAAATAAAATACAGTATAGCAAATATAGCAGAATTTCAAATAATTTTTATTACTTTCTATTTTGAATAAATTGAAAAATCTAACACATAGTTAATTGCAATTCATTGGATTAGTAATGGATAAACCAGTTATGAAATTAATCTTAATTTTATTTAAGAATATAAATACATTAGTTTCTGTAATATCCAATTTAAAAAAAATGGTGACATTGTGGAATAAATATGCATATATATTTCCAAAGATATTGGTTAAGAATTAAATACTAGACTATTTATTTATTTATTTGAAGTTTAGTAAAAATAGAATTTAAGGTTCAAAAGAAATTGCCATTATTAATATTCAATGAGAGATTGAATCAACTCGTAAAATTTTATTTTAATGAATTCTAATTAATATGTTTTTATAAGAGATTTTAACTGATAACATAAATTTTATAATAATGTATTTTTAACCTTATACATTTAATATTAAATTAAAGCTTATCATTTATTTTAAAAAAACATTTATGTTAGCAAAAATTTTTGATATTTAATTTATAGCAAATAAGCTGCAAAGATAATAACAATGAAAACCTATAAAACACAGAAATCTTCTATATATTCATATTTTTTCCTTTGATTTTCAAAGTGCAAAAAAAGTGTTCAAATATTATTTTTTGATATAATATAAAGCAAACAATTTTAAGTCATAAAAAAATGCCTACTCCACATATGAATTTTTTAACACCAACTCCTAATTCTTTTCAGAAATTGATTTAATATGCATTGCAGAAATGATAATGTAATTTGCAAAATAATTCCCTTTATCACTGTATAACTTTTTTTTCTCGTACCACATAAGGTATATCAGATATATAAGAAATGAAACAATGTAATATTTTTCAATTTAAAATTAAACATATTACAGCTTGAGTTATAAAAAAGATATTCTAAACACAATCCTTAATATAAAAAGTTTCACACTTTAATATACAATGCCTCATTTGAATATTCTTGTTATAATTCCAAGAAAAATTGTATGAATTAATAAAAATTTCAAATAACTACAACATGAAAAAAAAAAAACTTCAAATTATTCAAATTATTGTTCAGTTATATATTATTTTTTATTAAACATCAGACTTTAAATAACATTTTTTAATATAAATAATTTTCAGTGAAATGTTTGCATATGATTTAATCTCAGATCAAATTTGTCTGCTTCATACAAATTTTTAGCAAGAAAAAATTTCTTCATTAGTATAAAGAATTTTTTCATTACTGGTAAATTGAATTGTTGGACTTCACATTCCATTTGTCAAAAGCATGAAAAAAAGTTTTTAAGTGTTATATTTTCTGATTAAAGCAAAATTAAATCTGGAGCTCATGGTTGTGCAATGATACGGAGAAAAACGAATTAATTTAAAAATAAGTACTTTCTTCCATTTAGTTAACATGGTAAAGGTGTATGTAGTAAAGTGTGATGTATGGTTGCATATAATTTCTTGGTGTAGTTAGGTTCAAATTTATAGATGGTGCTACATATTAGAATAAGTATATTGACATTTTAAAATCAGGAGCCAAAAATCTTGGTTAAAAAACTCCAATTTCTATCCGGAAAATGTTCTTAATAATGCATCTAATTAATGCATTGAATGTTTCCTTATAATTGTTTAACAATTGTTACTTAGTTATTAAAGTGATTCTTCTATCACCAAATTTCAATCTAACAAAACATATTTGGTCATAACTTGAAAATAAAATTCTGAAACATGACACATTTCAAAGCAGCAGCTTAAACAGAATTTAAAAATAAAAAAATGGAACAAAATGGCTTCAGAATTACTAAAAAAGTTTATTAGAATTTATATCAAAATAAGTAAAATGTTTTCTAAAAATGTGTGGATACCAAACAAATATTACAAACTGTTAAATTAGCAGTTCAAAAATATTTACACGAAAATGCTTGGGAGTAATGGTTCTTGTACCGTGCATTATTGCTCTTAAAATGAATTTATTTAAATTAGTTTTTAAAAAGTAATTAAAATGAAAAGCATGGTCTTACTACATTCTTAAAGCAAAGTATTTTCCTTGATTTGATGGATAATTTTTTAATAATTCATATAAATAACACGTACGTCTATCCGAAAACTTCAGCCAGGTTATTTATATGACAGCTCAAAATTTAAATTCAATTTAACAGAGATACATGCCACAGTTGTGTAATTTTGTTATACCTATTATATTGTGTAGAATGTTATTTAGCTATTCGGAAAGAAAAAAATTTTTATTAAAGAGCGACAATTTCCCTTTTAGATGGAAAACAACTATATCAATGTTTCTGTTTGATTCCAAAACCCACTTTTTTTTGCAACATCTTCAAGGTGTTCAAAGACTTGTTTTCGAACAACCAGTCTTCCAGATTGAATGGCGTAGGGTATATCTTTCACTGCCTAATAAATATAAAAAATTCACATAAATAAAACCCTTTCATTTTTTCTTTCAATTTCATAAAATACTATTTTATTTTAAAACCGAATTGAAATAATACCTGTAATTCAGCCATGCCTTGCTTTGCAAACAATTTACCAACGCAACTTACCGATCGGCACAATTACAGTTAATAACGACATACTCAAATGTAAATCTAATAACTAATCCTCCCCTCCCCCCCGTCTTCTTTATTTTTCTTAACAATTTTATTAATTCTAACGATTTCGTAATAAAATACACAATATTCTATTAATAAAAATTGCCGTCAGACATGTATGAAATTTTCAAAACTGATTCAAAGATTCAAATTTATTAAAGCTACTACTTATAGCATGATTATAGTTATCTTATTTTATCATTTTAATAGTGCTTCTCAAGAGCAGCAAAATAACAGAATAAGTGTAACAGAATCAAATAAATAAAGTTAAAAATGCTGTTGAATAAAAATTTAGTGGAAATCAGAAAGGTTCATTGCAGTTTCGCACTTAAATTGTCCTACCCTAACAGGCCGAGATCTTTTATATTTTCGGATCGAAAATTACACCTGCTTCTATAGGCAGCATAGATCACAGCCCTCAATTTACAGTACCTTTTGCATCTGTCTATATTTAATAACAATAACTACCTTTTTCTTTTTTGCATCAGCAAATTCCTGTTTCACATAGAAACAAGATACCGCAAATAGGCCCTGATTGCCGGAAAGGAAAATTATGGCCATCTTTGTGTCTTTCTGAGTTACTTGTCCAGTTTTTACTTGTCGTATACCAAAAAACTTAGTTAACTGACAATACAATTAGCAATGTAAGGCTTTTTTACACACACAGTTTTTTTTCACAATCTTCACTGTAAAGATCATTTTCATATTGGTCGAACCACGCATTCCCACTAGAATTATACGGTATACAAAAGGACTGGAAAGGGGCATGATTCATTGGGAAACCACAAGGATATTTTGAAAATTTACTTGTTAGTGTATTTGAATTACAACTTTCAAATTAAAAAGTGATTTCACAGATATTTAAGGAAGATATGTGAATTCTAAACCATGCAAACTTTTATGGTTATCCAAACTTTTAGGAGATTTATACATGCAAGAATCCTGATTTTTCTCCCCCATCTTCGATATATATTCCAAAGCCCGACTCGGACCTAGTGGACTCTGGGCAGCTGGCGGGCAGAAGGGTGGAGGTTTGGTTTGGTTTGTCGCTCTACGGTCATCTTGTGCACACTTTAGGCTAAACAGACCGGGACCTACAGTTTAACGTGGATTCCGAACCACTACAAACATCCATGGCACCGCCGGGACTCGAACCCGAAACCTGTTGTACCGAGCGCCAGAGCGCTAGCCACTCGGCCATTCAGGCCCTAGAAGGGTGGAGGATTGAATTTGACATTGTTGTTGCCCTTGTTTCAGAAACGATGAAACTCGATTGCGATTGTGACAACGTGTGTAAAGCGTCTCGTATTGATAGTCAAATTGCCTGGTTGGAGTTTTCGAGTTTTCGCCCATGTAACACTCAAATGCGGGGTAATTAGCCAAAAAAAATTCCTCGAGGATTCGGTCAAAAACATTTTCGGCTCCTGAGTCGGATTTTTTTTACATTGACTCCCTACAACTTTTTTTAATTTTATGTACTACGATCTTTACTAATGGATTTAGAAGAATTTTTTTAAATAAATTCAATTATTTTTATTGAACTCATAAATCTGTAATAAAATTTTTTTTCATAATATATTTTTTACAACTTTAAAGGTGTAGCATTTGCACCCACTTGAAAGACATTCTTGTACACTAAATTTGCTTAAAAAAATACATAAATCCTATACAATTAACAGTATTAAATGAATACGTAACAAGGTAATATAGAATAGCTTAAGAAAACCAAAAGACAAGTGTACATTTTAAGTACAAAGGTGCTGTATTATTAATATATTCTTATTTTTTTTCTAAATAATAGAATAACAGCTTCTATAAGATCACCTTTCATTGTTGATCCAAGATAACTTTGGATAAGTATCAGTGCTGAGTAAAGTCTCTCATCTCAACATACTCAGTTACTTGATATGTTGCTAAAGCAATAACTGTTTTTGCTACTGTTTGTATTATTGAAGGATACAATTGAATTGTGTCAACATTTCATTTAACAATAATTCCTAGGATTTTGCAATATATATATATATATAAGATTTGGGAGTCGGATTTTTAAATCGACTCCTGACTCTGATTTTAATTAGTTTTCATTAGTTAGTAAAATTTCATCATTTTGTTTCGATTAAAGATCTCTACTTCTTCAAAAATGTTCGACTTCTTGCTTTCGATTAAGACTCCCCAACTCCTGCTTATAGCATGTTTAAACAAATAATTAGTTTCGAAAAATAAATAATAATAATAATAAATAATTTTATTTTTTTTATTATTATTTATTATTGTAGCTAATAATTTTTTAAAAATTAATAATAAATAATATTATTATTAGAGCCCTTTAATCGCATAGCATTACCAAAAACTGTCAAATTTAATATTAAGATAATGGCTTAACTAAGTTTCCTGTATCTATTCATTGTCAACACATTTTTTTCATCAAGAATTTCATATTTTGCATAGAAATATAATGCTACGAACAGACTTTTTAATATAAAGGTAAAATTTTTCTGAAATAAGAATTTTTTTTAAAAAAAGAAGTAATATTAGTGTATGTGAAAAAAATAATGTTTTGACAAAAGTCCTGATATTGATTAAACGCCTAAAACTATATTAAAAATACTATCTTATCATCTCTTGATAAGCTGTTGATTCTTTGCAATTGAATCGCTCAATTATCTGTATTTTTTATCAATTCTAGAAAAAAAAAAATGTTGTATTTAAATTTGAAAACGATACTGATTGTGAATAGTGATAAAATAATAAAAATAATATTATTAATTAATAAAATGTTATTAGGTATCTGCTTTCCAGGTTCCTGACTATTTTATTAAGTTGTTGATTTTGAATCCATTTGAATCTTTTCTATAACTAAAAAGACACATAAATATTTTTTTAAATGCGGAAATTGCATTCATAAATATTTTTGTTTCAATTAAAAAAAATCTTTATTCACATATCTATCTCCTTCTTCAACCTTATAGGCAAATAATATTAAAATATATTTTTATATAATTTCTTGAAATTTTTTCTATGTGTTGAATTATTGAAAAATTCATTAATCTCATTTTCCCCCCTTCTTGATAGCAGAAAGCAGACTGTAAAGTTAAAATTATATTTTCTATTGTACTTTTACGTTTTAATTAATATGATTGAAATATTTTTAAAATAATTATGAATTTTTTTGAATAAATTTTTGAAAATATTGAATTATAATTATGATTAATGTTCCACAAAACAAAAACATTGGTAAAATTTCATAAGAACTATCTATCTAGTCTATAATTTATTTGTTACATTAAAAATATTAAATTATATTATTATTTATATATAGGATGGCTTTTAATTAACTTATAACTTTTAACTGAAATAAACTCTTGAATCGTTGCAGATAGCACTACAAACATATTTTTTTAATTAAAAATATTGTGGAAAAGGAATTTAATGGGCAAGGTTTTCAAAGTGATAACCTTCAGAAATGATGCAATGACACAACCTAATCACAAAGTTGTCATTTGCAAATTCAAGAGTTTCTTATTTAATGCTTGCAAATGCGTCAGTTCTAGAACATTTGAGGCAAATAAGATCTGTCAGTTACTTGTTGTAAACCAAATCGTTCATGACCGCAAAGATAGAAATCACATGATTCATATCTGGTGAATAAGGTGGTCAATGCAATGCATCAGGATAACTGTTTGGGTATTGATAAGCGATAACTCGGGTTCCAAAATCACAGCTACTGGTGGTAAACACAATGGTGTTCTATGAGTAAAGGCACCGTCCTGCATGAATCAATATTCACCAGTGTTCGCACCCTCAGGTCGGTTTCTGAATGTTGTCGACTACTTCCATACCAAGAGTACTACATAAATACTAATTTTTAATAATAAAAATAAGATTTCCGGTTAAATATGACATTTGGCAGACATTTTCATAATAGTTTGGAACTGAGCAGTTTGAGTGATCCGAAGCATATTGGCAGCGCAACTGCCATTTGCTCCTGTCTTGAAACTTGAAAACATTGAGGATGGGGAACAGGGGATAAAATGATACATTGCCCAATTTAAGTTAAAGTAAAGCTGATGACAAAAAAATCGAAAATCTTAATTAAAAAATGAAGAAAAGAAAAGAATAAAAAAATAGGAATTATAATTAAGAAGATAAAATAACATGATGTCAGAGACGTATTTTTTATTTTCCTATGAATTTAAAAATTTTAAATTATTTTATATATATAAAAAAAAAATTTCTGAATAATTATAAAAAAAGAATGCAAAATTTAAGAGAGAAACTACAAAATTAAGAAATCAAGAAAGGAATTACAAATAGTATCTAGGTGGGTGCAGTGACCCTGAAGTGCTCGGAGGCAACGAGGAGAGAGACATAACAAAATCGCGTAGTTTGGAATCATCATCATCCTATTTTTATGGAGTACATTGCTTGGTTATGGCCTTATCACTCCTAATCTGGTTTGATCCAACACAAGGCAATAAAAGAAAACATCGACAAAAATAGGCGGTGAGCAATAATTATGTCCGTGTTAGTAAAGAGAAAAAATAGCAAAGAGGGCGGAAGCAATAGGAAGAGTATCGTCGTCCTTGTTTTCACGGAGTTCCTTGGTCTATAATGACCTATTACTCCAGGGTGGTATGTTAGAGTTCATTGGTGAAAGATAAAACATTGATGATTATAAACAGTATTAAGTGATCAAGGTATTGCCCAATAATGAAAAAATTAAAAGTTAAAATTAAAAGACTGAAGAAAAGATAAAAATAAAAACATAAAAAATAAAGAATCAGTTACTGAAAAGGAGGAGTATTTAACACGAAACAACTTCATTTTATACCCTCTCTCACTGCACGCATTCATAGCGCCATCTAGTGAAAGTATGAGAAGTTATTTCAATTAAAATTGTAAGTTAATTAAAAGTCTCCTGTATATATATATGAATATGTGTGTTGAACATTTAAAAAGTAACGCAGTCGTTTCTATTAATGTGTTGTGAAGTGTAGTAATAATTCCAATTCTGAATTATAAATATTCTTAATGATAGAAACCATATAATACACCATAAGAAAAATTGCTCTAATGTTAATTTTTTTTTTTTTTTTTTTTTTTTTACCATTTTTTTTAAATATTTATTCTTATGTAGTTATAAGTATCATGTTTAAGTTGTTGCAATAAATAACATTTTTTAATATTAATCACATAATCAAGTCAGTTTATTAATGGCATAATTTTTTTTTCACTTAAAATGTATTGCTCGTTTTATGCTCAACTATTTATTTACATGTGCTGTCACTTAAGATTTTTTTATTTTACATATATATATATTATAATACGTTTTAATAATAAAGTATGATTTCATTCTTATTTTAAAGCAGCAAAAATGTTTTTATTCAACATTCACCATCAGTGAATACTGAATGTCACCATTTGCCGTCGTAAGTGACAAATAATGACATTTAGCAAATATTTTAGATATGTACCAAACGACTATGTGAATGTTGACATTCATATATATATATATATATCGGGGCGTGATGGCCGAGTGATTGTTGCTCGGTGCCGCATGTTTCGGGTTCGAGTCCTGGCGATGCCCTAGATATTTGCAATGGTTCGGAATCCACTTTAAACCTTAGGTCTAATATGACTATAGATAATATGACAGTAGAGTCTTATATATGACAATAGAGTGACGATCTAATATGACTGTAGAGTCCATGGTGGGCAGACGGCCTTGGCCCACTATGGATTGTAGTGCCAGGGAGTTTTATATATACATACATATGTATATACATATACATATACACTGAATAAAAAATGTATATACATATACACTGAAGTGACAAAAGTCATGGGATAGCAATATGCAAATTTTCAGATGGCAGTAGCATCGCGTAGAACAGGTATAAATGCGCAGTGCTTTCGCAGAGCTTTCATTTCTGTTCAAGTTATTCATGTGAAGAGGTTTTGACGTGATGATGACCGCACGACGGGAATTAACAGACTTTGAACGCGGAATGTTAGTTGGAGCTAGACGCATGGGTAATGCATTTCGGAAATCGTTAGGGAATTCAACATTCCCATGTCCACTGTGTCAAGAGTGTGCCGAGAGTATGAAATTTCAGGCATAACATCCCACCATGGACAGCGCAGTGGTCGACCGCCTGCACTTAACGACCGAGACCGGCGACGTCTGCAAAGAGTCGTAAATTCTAACAGACAAGCAACACTGCGTCAAATAACCGCAGAAATCAATGTGGGACGTACAAGGGACTTGTCTGTTAGAACTGTGTGGAGAAATTTGGCTTTCTTGGGCTATTCCAGCGGAAGACCGACTCGAGTGCCTTTACTGACAGAACGACATCGCTTGCAGCGACTCTCGTGGGCACGTGAGCATATTGGTTGGTCCCTAGATGAATGGAAAACCGTGGCCTGGTGCGATGAGTCATGATTTCAGTTGGTAAGAGCTGATGGTAGGGTTCGAGTGTGGCGCAGACCCCACGAAGCCATGGACCCAAACTGTCAGCAAGGCACTGTTCAAGCTGGTGGTGGCTCCGTAATGGTGTGGGCTGTTTTTTCATGGCATGGACTTGGTCCTCTGGTGCGACTGGACCGAACATTGACTGGAAATGCTTATGTTTAGCTACTTGGAGATCACTTGCAGCCATTCATGGACTTCATGTACCCAAACAACGATGGGATTTTTATGGATGACAATGCGCCATGTCACCGGGCCACAACTGTTCGCGATTGGTTTGAAGAACATTCTGGACAATTCCAACGAATGATCTGGCCACCTAGATCGCCCGGCATGAATCCCATTGAGCATTTATGGGACATCATCGAGAGGTCTGTTCGTGCCCAAAATCCTGCACCATCAACGCTTTCACAATTATGGACTTCTATCGAGACAGCATGGCTCAATATTCCTGCAGAAGACTTCCAACGACTTGTTGAGTCCTTGCCACGTCGAATTGCTGCACTTCGCCGAGCGAAAGGAGGGCCGACACGATATTAAGAGGTATCCCATGACTTTTGTCACTTCAGTGTATAAAGAGTTATTATAATTAAAGTTCGTTTTTGAAAAAGTTATAAAAAAGAACCGCTGGTCAGAAAGAGCAATGTGATTTTTTCTGGCCAAAAAATAGTTCACAAACTTGGAATAATAGAGAATAATAGAGAACTTGGAATAATAGAGAACTATTCACAAAAATAGTTCACAAGTTGATAGATGGCGCTGTACTTGTCATAATATGCGAATTAAAAAACATAACATGCGCACCTCACTTTGCAATGTGTGGAGCAAATGGCTTCAACATTGTAGGAAATGTCAAGCAGTCATTAGGGAATGTGCAGTGCTCTGGGAATATGCCAAACTTTAGACATGTATGTCAGCCTGATGCGTAAAATTTTACGAAACATCCTGCAATGCTCTTCGTGCAAAATTACGCATGTTCAAGATTTGGCTCCTGAGGACCTGTCAATACTAGATATCTATATCTTTATCTATAGTTTTTGCAATAGATCTATCATTTATCTTCAGAAACTTTCTTGAAATTAAAATGATAAATGTTTGAGCTTTATGTGACTGTTTCTTTTTTGTATAATTTATTATATATTTTAAATTTTCTATTATATGGGCTTATTTATATTTTGCTTTCTAAGTTATTTTTATTTATAAATTGTTATTCAGAGTAATTTTTCCTTTGGAATTTAATTTTGCAAACAATTTGAATTTTTCACGAATATTTTTTATTTATAAAATCTATCAAAGCTAAAAATGTTTTTTTTTTTTTTTTTTTTTTTTTTTTTTTTTTTTATCTAGGCTAATCATATTTGCTAGTTTAGTAAAAGAAACCTCTTCAGATAAGATTTTTTTTTCTTCCCCTCTTCTCCACATGCTGGTTTAGCAATTTAAATGTTATCATTCAATAAAAATCTGAAAACAGATTACTAATAACAACTTTATAATCGCATGAAAAAACAAAACATTTTAAATAAAGAATTTTGTTTTGTTGGATGTCTCTTCTATTATGTCTGATTTAATAAGCCGCTGACAACTTTTTTTTTTCCCCAGAACAAAAATTGTTTTATCACATTACTCAAAATGTTAAAAAAAATTACTCAAAATTACTCACATTACTCAAATGTTTGTTTACTCTTAAAATATTAAAAATGATAAAACGTAAAACAGTAAACAAAAGTTTCAAACTAATATAAAATTTATGACTATTATTCATTAGAACTTTAGCATTAGCATCATTCTCTGAAACATCTGATCAGACAGAACCCACATGAATTAAAAAGTGATATGAGAAGACTTTGGAACACTCTAATTAATAACACTTTAAAAAAAGTCTTAAAAATAATGTGCATATTTATTTTTGGATTAAATAATTCTACCACTATATACAATTCGAAGTAGTTTTAACTTATTCGAACCAAGGTAATTAATCGTATGTTTCAGTAAATATTATGATTTAAATAGAAAAAAAAATATTATAAACAAAATTTGAAAAAGTGAAATATGTTTGCGTGCTAATCGTATTGTATGATGAAAAACATTTTACTCATATTAAGATGAATGAAAAATGCACAGGAAACAATCTTTTTTTATTCCAAATTTCGCAGCAAGTAAAAACAAAACTTTTCTACAAGTAGCAAAACTGAAAAGAACATAAAAGATTAAATACTTTATATCGATTTAAAACATTCATTACCGAAAAACATTTTACTCCTGTTAAGATGAACGAAAAATGTAGATGAAACAACCCTTTTTTACTTCAAATTTCGCGATAAGTAAAAACATTCCAAATTTCGCAATAAGTAAAAACAAAACTTTTACATGTAATCAAAATGAAAAGAACACAAGAATTTAAATACTTTTTACATCGATTTAAAACATTCCTTTCCTAAAAACATTTTAGGAGGATAGAAGATTAATATGAATTAAGAATTATTCCTATTAAGATGAATAATTCTTAATTCTTCTTAATCTTCTAAGGTAAGATAATATCTTAACATAATCTTCTTAAGATTTCATACTAAGATAAATGAAAAATGCACAGGTAACAATCTTTTTTTATTCGAAATTTCGCAGTAAGTAAAAACAAGACTTCTTTACATATATTTGACAAAATTTAAAAGTAAACAATACATAAATATTAAACATTCTAAAATCCTTTTTGAAATTTAAATAAATACTTCTTGTGCTATAACAAAATCACTACAACTACATGAAGAATTTTTAAATATAATGTATTTATTGTTAATTTTTTTTAAATGTACACGATAACATTTTAATTCATGTTATTTGGAACTTGTAAATCGTAAGAAAATGTTTTAACACATGAGGTATAAGCCAAGGAACACACACACGGGGGACTTAATACATATTTGAAAAGAAGCGTCTCGTCTAATCTAATGGAAGGATGGAAGCTGTCAGTGCTGGTCAAACAAGTCACCTTTGTCACATTCGGGATGTTAAAAGATGTCGCTGTTTACCCAGACGCTTAGCCACCGTCAATTGAATTAGCGCTCCGCCTCGTCTTGGGATGAACAAAAGAACGGCGGGATAAAATTTTGGCCCCTTCTTTTTCTTGTCGCTTTGACTCTCTGTAAATGCGATGTTCGGGATAAAAGTTTTAGAAATGTTTCTGGAAGATTGAAGCATTAATAGACAGAAAAGAATTCGAAGTCGTTGAAAACAAGTTGAATGTAATCCTCCGGCTACATAAAATAAAACGAATAATTATTTATAAATTAAAATAATGAGGAAATAAATGTGAAATATAGTTAAAAAGAATACGATCACACAAATTTAATTTTACTACTTACTAGTTTAAGAAAACTTTTAAAGGTAAATAATATATATATATAGATGAAATGACACGCCACCAAATAACGCTAAATATAGAGTAAGGTTTATGTTTAAATAAAAAATAATCAGTAAGGGGAAGTTAACACAAAAATTAATTTATTAAAAATTAAACAATAAATGATCGTCCTCCTTTAAAGAGGACAATCCTTAAAGAGTCTATCCTCCTATATATGTTCATTTTCGATATTTCAAGACTAATATGCAAATCTCCGTATTTCAACAATGCCGAATGAATCTGTTGTAAATAATTTGACGTATTTGCATTTGACATGACGATTCGTCAAGGTTTCGTATAGTGCAGAGAGATGCTATTATGGATGCCCTCTGAACAAGAGACATGCCCGACTCGTAGCTTTGTGGCAACGTGTGCCGCTGGTGAGCATTAGGGCCAGATGTTCAATCTGCTGACGGCTTTGTTGTAGACATTGTTTCAAAAATGGAGGATACTTTACGGCGTGTGTGATGCTCAGCACCTTGCCTCGTGAGTCAGTGGGAGTTTTCCAGGTTATCTCTCATACGATACGCATATGCGGGATAGTTCTCCCTAAAAATACCCCCCGAAGACTCTGCCCTCCTTCACCGTTACGGACCAAGTCAGACTTCAACTTACAAGTGCTCCAACACAACATAAGCTGTTCCCCTTCCTTCCATGAGAATATATGGGTTCAAGGACTTTGTCTAAAGCAGGGATGGGCAAACTTTTTCGGTCGCGGGCCAAAAATCGAAAAAAAAAAAAGAAATTTGGCAGGCCAGGTTAAATTTTTTACAAATTTTAAAAATAATATAAAAGTATTACAATTTAATTTTTATTACAATTTACACCATGTTAATGAGATGAATGAAATTGCGATTTCATTTTAAAAGTTCTTTATATTGAGGTTCGAAGTGAGATGTACTGATTCTAAAGAACGAGGCTAAATCCTCATCTGTCCCTCTACTTCTGAAATATTCTTTCTATGGTTCATAGTTGAAAACACTTGTTCACATGCATAAGATGAAGCAAGCATAGCTCTGATTTTATGGACATGAGATATTAAATTTGGGAAACTTACTTTCGGTAGTGATTATAAAACTCTAACTTTGGCCTATTTAGAAACAACTGCTTGAGATGATTAATTATGAAACTTTATAATTTACGTTGAGAGGCATGGTAAAAATATCCAATTCTGTTTGAATGGCACTGTAATCTTGAAATCTGCGTTCGTTGCGACCTTCGATCTGCGTTCAAGCCTTCTTCATAATCCTTAAGCTTCTCTTCATAACAGAATTTAACCTCCGGAAATGAGATAAAAATAATAATATTAAAAATAATAACTTTTTTAATAAAAAAAATAATATTTAATCAAAGTAGAAAAGGAAATGGATGTATAATATATAAATATATATTATTATTCTTTTCCGTAGCTTGCCCATCCATGGTCTAGATCAGGAGTCTCCAAACTTTTCAGCCTTCGGGCCATACTTTTTACTCCAGTAAGTACCGAGGGCCAAAACCGTTTTAATTTTTCTGCCATTATCTATAATTTCTGGACTAGTCGCCGAGTACGCGCTCTGAGCAAGCATACGCTTGCTAAATTTGCTTCATTCTCCAAAATGAAGTACACAAAGAATGTTTATAGATCTAAGTTAACCGATGAGCATCATAAATATCTTTTAATAATTGGTACAAGTAAAATTGATCCACTAATGTCAGCGAAAAATTACAATTACATAAATCTCATTAGTATTTTTTTACAAGTGGATACCCCGCGGTTTCATTCGCGTTCATTTAGCTTTTCAGTTCCTGAGGGATTTTCAGGATAAAAATCTTACGTTTGATTCATGATATATACATTCCAAACATCGATATACATACACATGCGATACTCTTTACCCCAACCTAACTACCGAGGGTAACCGCGGGATGTTCACTAGTTTATAATGTTAGTGGGATTCATTTCAATTACTTGTTAGATGTTATGCTTAAGCTAAATTTTCTGCGTATTATGCTTGCCATTAAGCTATACCTAGCAAGTCAATAAAATCGAGTTATTATCATTCTGTGTTTTTTCATCCAACTTATTATAACAACAATATGCTATTCGCTGTCGCAGGCCGGATTGATGACACTGGCGGGCCGTAGTTTGGCTCATCCCTGGTCTAGATGTTGCTGTTAACCAAGTGGGATAAGGAACCAACGCAAGAGACCTTGAGGGAGTGCACCTTGCATACGCGGCTTTGGTCACACATAACACGTGCGCACGCATTAGACTCACTTCTTTCTCTGAATATTCAATCATACACAGATAAGAACAATTTACTGATTCATAACAATTTATTGATTCATTATTTGTTTAATAATATAGAAATGCATGTAATTTTATTTATAAGTCAACCCTGTGGTCAACAGCAGTGTAAAATAATTTCCATTTAAAATTTAATTGAATTTATTCTCTTTATATTATTAAATTTCACATTTAATAATTAATTTTATTTATTCATAACGTGGTTGCTTCGTTTTCATGTAACTCAATATATTATTTTTAATGTTTATTTTTTCTTCTTCATTGGTGCAACAGTCTCGTGGTAGGCCAAGGCTGTCTGCTTATTGGTGGATTTCGAAACAGGAGATGGTTTCTTTTTACTGGGTAGGGTTGTCCGCCCTACGTCCAACGCTCTCCAGTTATATTTGATCGGTATCTAAGGTTTAAAGTAGATTTCGAACCACTACAAACATCCGGGACACCACGGAGACTTGAACCCGAAGTCTGTGTGCACCGAATGCCAGAAATCTAGATTTGCAAACTACAACATTTGTAACGGTTTTATCTGATACATGAAATCATAATGAATTTAATTAGTATTCTATACTAGTAAAGATATTTTAATGTCTACCAAATTCATTCAACTAAAAAAAATTTTAAATTTAGAATAGACCGAGGGCGAAATTGCTGGAATTTTGTCAGGTCATCTATACAGAGTAATAAATGAGAAACAATCTAACGTTTTTGTACTATCCTATTATAGAACAAACACAAATTTTGATGGGAGAAGACGTAAAAGAATGAATAATGTAAAAATATTCTTAAAGAAAATACATACTGTAACTATGCTTCCTGCTACCCATTACTTCCACATACTTCCTGCTACCTGCTACCCAGAAGAAGGAGGGCAGTGCTCCCCGAGAGGAGTTTTGGGGGGAACGACCCCGCATTTGTCTATTGTAGAGGAGAAAACCCGGAAAACTCCCACCAGGTAGTCCGACTCACGAGACAAGATGCTGAATATCCCAAACATCATCGAGTTTCCTCTATTTTTGAAACGATGTGTACAACAAAACCGCCAGCGGATTGGACTTCAGACCTATTGCTCATCACGGTTCACGTTGTCACTGAGTTGGGCATAACAATATTTTATTTTCTTCAATTTATTTGCGTCCTCCTTTTCACTGTAGAAAAGTTGGTCACCTTATAAATAGTGATAATTTTTTCGAGATTTTCAACTACATCCAGATAAAAGAATAGCGAATTTTGTTATATTTTTCAATTCCTTCTATTAGCTCACACTCTCCTTATATACATCTTGTTCAAATTTTCAATCGTTCATAAAATACATTTTGTTCATCCACTCAAGTTGAAATACATTTTTTTTGAACTTGCAGTGGATGTTAATACAGTTTTTTCAAATATTAATTCAGTAATTAAATTGAATTAATTCATTTTAGTTTTTTTTTAAATTTAAGTTGCCTATATCTACCCATAGATGACGCCAGATGAACTTAAAAAAATGAATGGAAATTATTTATAAAGGACTTTCTGCAATAGAGTGAAAAAAAGTAGGAATTGATTTAAAGAATTTTTTTTTTTATATTGCTTGTTTGTTATAGTGGAGCAATCATACATCCATTTCTATATATATTGGTTATACTCATAATGAAGTTCGTTATTTAAAGTATGTTCCTTAAATTTACAAAATATTAATAAAATTATCATTAAAAATCGTAAAAAGATGCTTTATCACTGCTTTTTTTTAACGAAGACTTTTATGACTATTTCTTATATGAAGTCGGATAACTTTTTAGAATTCCTATATGTTTATCATAATGCAATTGATCTGAACAATGTCCGTTTATCATTTGACGATTTTGAAAATTGTATTATTATAACAGATGAATGACATATTCCTGTATATTATTCAATAATACTTTCAAGCTAAAATAAAAATAATCACCGGAAAGTTCTGCAAAAAATCACCTCAGCTACTTTTGAACAATACTTCAATATATAAAACAACTGATTTTGGCATT
Source organism: Caerostris darwini (assembly GCA_021605075.1). Classification (NCBI taxonomy): domain Eukaryota; kingdom Metazoa; phylum Arthropoda; class Arachnida; order Araneae; family Araneidae; genus Caerostris; species Caerostris darwini. The sequence continues at coordinate 101,542 of BPLQ01002920.1, forward strand.
GTCTTTCATAACATGGTTTTTATATCCTCATATCCGTTTCATTTCATTTTTCTAAGGATTTAAAAATAATTAAAATTAGCATTTCATCAGTTTGATTTATAAAATATTGCAAAATTTATCTCATAACATAACATTTTTCAAGAACTTTAATACTTTTATTTAAGTAAAAATTATTTATTCAGCTTTCATAATTATTTTTTATTGCTATTAAACAGATTTGCATACAGTTGCAAAAAAACAATTTTAATTTCTAAATTTGAATATCTTAGTTGATTTTCACAACTATAAAGATTCTAAAAGTGATAAATAACTGAACAATATCGGATATTTATAGCAACTCTTTTTAAGCTCTCTTGGACATTAAAAAATATGACATATTTAAACAATTAACATTAGAAGATAAAAAAAATTTCCTAAATGATATATTACCTAAATAACGAATAACTTTTCCTCTTTTTGAATGAACCTCTTATTATTTTATTTTAATAAATTGCTATTATTTTAGGAATTTCTGTTTTCTTATACTAAGTTTTCGTATATTTAACTTTAAAAATATCTGATAACTCAATATCAAAAATTGGGTGCTAAACTCTTTTAGTTTTGGTAAATTTTATTAGAAACAAATATCGTTTTGGTTTGTTTGTCGCTCTACGGTCATTTTGTGCACACTTTGGGCTAATTAGACAAGGACCTACAGTTTAACGTGGATTACGAACAACTAACAAACATCCATGCCACCGCCAGGATTCGAACCTGAAGTCTGTGGTACCGAAGGCTATCAGCCAAAAAAATATAGGTTAAAAGTGCAAATTATAGTTTTGCAAATTGTGAAGAATAAATTATTCTGAATACTTATTTACAAATAAATAAAATTTGGAAAGTTTTTTTTTTAATTGCGTCGAGGCCTGGATAGTATCGCCCATGTCCCTGTGAGCAGCGCTGACGAACGCTGTCACTCATTTAGCACTACCCAGGGGGCACGTGTAGCTTCAAAATATGCTACGGAAGCGAGTAATACTACCCCCACAGAGCTCTACGATCCTATGAGACCGGGACTTACGGTCAAAAGTGGATTACGAACCACTACAAACATTCATGGCCTCACCAGGACTCGAACCTGAAACCTGTATCACCGAGCGATAGTCACTCAGCCATCAGGCCCCCGAGAGAATCTAGAAAGCAAAATATAAATAAACCTTTATAATGGATCTTTTAAACAAACAATATAATATAATACAGATATAATTTTAAAAGCATTTCAAAAACACAATTCCATAAACTTAAAAATTTACTATTTTAAATTCAAAAAAATGTCAGGTATAAAAACTATAGATAAAAATATCAAGTCATCAAATTACACCGTATCATATTTTTATTTTAGGCGCATTGTCATATTTTTAATAAAAAATAGTGAAAAATATTTCTAGATTTTCGACTACACTCCAAATAAAAGAATAGTGAGTTGGTGTAAAAGAATTAGCACACTAAATGTTAAAAATTCTAAATTATGCTGGTGCATACACACATCTATTTATATGAAGAAAAGATATAAAATGCGTTTAAAAGCTTTTCTTAATAATTAAAATGACGCGTTGAATTATTGTGAAAATGCTAAGTAAGTATAGGTTTAGAAGTATTTACGAGCAGGATAGAAAAGAACTACTTTGCATCCATCTTTGGAGATAATTGGATTTATTATGTGAAAATGGATGAAGCTAAGTAGCCTTTCTGTTACTATAAATTGAATTTAAGTTCTAGTATTTTTCTTTACGTAAAGCTAATGCGAACTTTGTCTATGAGGAAATACTGGATTTTTATTATTTATTTATTATTATTATTATTATTTTTTTTTTTTTGCTGTAGAAAGAGAAAATTATATGTGCTTTTTCAATACAGAGTTTTTAGTCTAGTAACTCCAATAAAAGGATATTAAAATTAATGAAATTAAAAAATGAAAAAAAAAATATTTTACCAACAATACTTTTTATCCTCAAAAGAATGAAATTATTTTTGGGGCCTGACGGCTAAGTTACCAGTGGCGCAATTGGTTAGCGCGCGATGTTTATAAGCAGTATTTGCGAGCTATGCCGAGGTTCTCAGTTCGAGCCTCACCTGATGATATTTTATTTTGGCCGAGTGTCTGGCTCTCGGTGCCACAGGTTTCGGGTTCGTGTCTCGGCCGTGTCATGGAGATTTGCAGTGGTTCGGGTCCCGGCGCTGCCATGGACGTTTGTAGTGGTTCGGAATCCACTTTAAACCGTAGGGGCCGGTCTAATATGACTGTAGAGTATTGAGAGAAGAGCTGGCAACCCTACCCAGTAAAAAGAAAATATCTACTGTCTAGAAATCTAGAAGTAGGCAGACGGCCTTGGCCCAACATGGGGCTGTTGCGCCACTGATTGATGATGGCGATGGCCGAGTGACTAGCACTCTGGAACTCAGTGCTACAGGTTTTCAGGTTCGTGTCTCATCGTTTCCGTAGATGTTTGTAGTGGTCGGAATTCACTTTAAGCCGTAGGTCCCTGTCTAATATGACTGCAGAGCGTTGGACGTAGGGCTGACAACCCTACCCCGTAAAAAGTCAACGTCGCAGAGCTGAGTCACCCTTCTACCTATGGGTGCTCTCTCGCAACAGAAGCTGCCCCCTTTCTCTCCTTCCATGAGACTGGGTTGTTGGACTTTGTCTAAATGTTGCTGTCTACCGAGTGGAATAAGAAACAACACATTATTTTTAATACATATTTTGAATAAAAATGTTATAACTAAACATAAAAACTAACACTTAACAATAATTATTTATTAATATCGATATTATTTTTACATTTTCATCCTGCTTTATTTAAATTCACACACATTATTTGAATATTTTTGACTAAAATCTATCTTTTACCAATTAATGAATAAATAGGGAGAACTGATTTAAATAATTAAGATTATTATTTTAATTAAAGTAGAATGATATGGATTTTGATTATTATTAAGATTATTATATTATTTTGATTATTAACTTTATATATTATTTTGTTTAATGATTAAGATTATTATTTTAGTACAAGTAGAATGATATGGATTTTGACTATTCTTTATTCCAGAGATAATCTTGATTAGTCTTGATATATTTTGCGTCGACAAATTTAAACAAAAGTATGCGCAAGTGATGTGACAATTAAAATTAATAATTTCATCAATATGTTAAAATATTTTGCAATTAAAAATTGAATGTATTTTCAAGCCAATACATCATTTACTGAAAAATGAATGAAGAGAAAGATGTCAATTATTTATAATGTCAACAATTTTATTCAATATCAACAAATATGATGTTTAATAAATTCAGAAAAAAAAGTTGTTGCCAAACTATCTTATGAAAAGTTGATATTTTATAGATGCAAAACTATAGCGAAAATAATTAAAAATTATAAATGATAAAACTACTAAATATTTTTATACTTGTGGAATACGGTTGTAGAAAAAAAATCGATAACTAAATCATATTCGTTTTTGCGATTACCAACAATAATAACTATAAAAAAAAATTCGTGATAATGATGCTATGAAAATAATTCCAAGGAATGCTATAGAAAAAGTATAAAAAAGTTTTGATTAGCATGATTATTTTAATAATGAGAAACGTATATCTACAGAATTATATTTTATAATCGCTGCTTTAAAATTCTTTATATAACAAGCTTGATTAAACGTTATTAATCTTAAAATATCTTTTTATATACAATGCACATAAAACATTTTTTTTGTTCTAATGCAGCTGACAAACACTTAGACAGTTGTCTTGGATGCCTTAAGGTAAGCGTTGCACCGACGTTACTCACTTAGCACTACGCAGGAGGTGCGTGTAGCTTGAAGATAAGCCACGGACGCGGAGTAACAATACCCCCACAACGCTCTACGATCCTGTTAGACCGGGACCTACGGTTTAAAGTGGATTCCGAACCACTACAAATATCCAAGGCAACGTTGGGACTCGAACCCGAAACCTGGGGTATGGGCGCCAGACCGCTAGCCATTCGGCTCTTCAGATCCCGCGCATAAAACATTTCTATCAAAATGTTCAATGCCGTCTAAGTAAAATATTTTTTTATATATTTTTTTTATATTTCCAATGGCAGATTATGAACAGTTACAGCAAAAAAAAAAAAAAAAAAAAAAAAAAAAACGGAAAAAAAAACATACAACATACAACAAAATAATACAACAAAACATGTCGAAACAGAGTTCATTAATCTAACACTAATGCCAACATCTTTTAGCCACTAAAAAGTGTTACCAGGTGTGCCACGGGGAGGTAGATCTTCTACGCACCCAAGTAAAATATTAATTCGGGTATTTTTGTATCAATCTTCATCTTTATTGCCCAACTTCATCTTATTTACTTCAGAACAATAACTGGTTATGATTATGTTGGGAAACCACCTTCACAGATTTGGACTAGCGATTCTACGACTTGCCCACTTTGCTTGACTAATTCTACCATGAGTAACCACTTGAACTACTGTCCTGGACTCATTGACATAGTAGCTGTAAATACTGCAAAAGAGTTTAATTATTTTATGTGTGTTTCTGAACTGTATTGGGCTGCCCGTCATAGACTATTGGCAGTCATACGTAGGACTGGTGTAGATTAAAAAAAGAAAAATTTATTGGCGCAACAGCCCCATGGTGAGCCAAGGCCGTCTGCTTGCTGGCAGATAGGGAGACAGGAAATGCTTTCTTTTTAAGAGGTAGGATTGTCAGCTGTACGCCCAACATTCACATTAAACCGGACCTACGGTTTAAAGAAGAATCCGAACCACTACAAACACCCATGGCACCTGCCGAGACCCGAAGCCTTTGGCACTGAGCGCCAGCTACTCAGACATCAGTTCCCGTTGTATCAATCCAGTTTATGCAATTTTTTAAATGTACCAATGTTAGAAAAAAACCAACCGATTCCTGTAAACATTTCATATGTAGAACATCAAAAAGTATATTATTTGCTATTTGTTTAACATTATAAGCAAACAGATGTACTATTTCTAATGTGAATATAATTTAAAAGTACATTTCATCGCAGCAACTCAAAAATGTGAGAACTTTAACGACATTGTCTGCCAAGAAAGTATAATGAGAAAAGAAAGACTAAATGTAAATTTAATAGGGAAAAGAAATGGTGTTTGGATTTGTGATTAAAAGTGTGAGAAAGCGCACTGAAGTGGGATTGGACAGGAGTTTTTGAGGGCGAGGCTTAAAATCGATTTAAGACCAGAAGCTCTCGAAATCATTCAATACTTGAGATCAGATCGGAGAATTTTTCCAGAAAACCATGGATGTCGCGGAAGATTTCCTGGATCTTCTCACTGAAAATCATATGCTTCACAAAGGTTAGTGCAATTTCTGAGAGCTGTATTTTTCGAATTCTACGAATAAAACTGAACAACTAACATTTAAGCTTTTATTTCGTTTAGATCAAAAATTGAAACTAAAAACAAATTTTGGTTTGAGTTCTCTTAACAATATTTTGGAGCTCCTGGCAATTTTTGAGTTAAGATTAATCATTTAATCAATATGCTCCTAAAAATTTATTTCAAATAACAGATAATACCCTTCTGACATAGAATTGTATTCGAAAGATTCATTATTGAATAAAAATAATGAAATTTATTTTGTTTGACATAATGATGTACAACAGGTTAATGCAATGTAGATTGACTTTATTTTTCATATTCAGAGGTAAAACTGAACAACTAACATTTTAAATTTTTATTTCGTTTTGATCAAAATTTGAAACAAATTTTTGTTTTGACAGAACTCCAATATATTGTTAAGAGAACAATATATTGGAGTTCTGTCAATTTTTGAGTTAAGATTAATCATTTACTCAACATGCTCATCCAAATTTAATTTAAATGGCAGGTAATATCCTTCTAAAATAGAGTTGTATTTTAAAAGATTCCTTATTAAATGAAAATAATGAATTTATTTTGTTTGACATACCTATGAACAAGGAGTTAATCCAATTTCCATGATTATCAGTAGCACAACAGCCCCATGATGGGCCAAGGCTGTCTGCCTACTGGCAGATTTCGAGACAGAAGATGTTTTCTTTTTTCAGGGTGGAGTTGTCAACCCTACGTCCACCAGTCGTCTTAGACCGGGACCTACTAATTAAAGTGGTTCCGATCCGCTATAAACATCCAGGGCATGACCGAAACTCGGGCACGAAACCTGTGGCACCGAACGCCAGACACTCGGCCATCAGGCCCCAGCCCAATTTGAGTTGATTTTATTTTTCGTATTCTAAGATAAAACTGAACACGTAGCGTTTTATTTGAATTATTATTTTTTTAAATTAATATACTGATATTGTATCGAATGGTTTTTTCCTCTATTGATGTTCCTCTGTAGACGACCTCTATATACTTTTGAAGTCATTTTTCTGTTTGAAAAGTTTATTTTGGATAACAGACTTCTTAAATGGAAGAGGGTTTCAAAAAATTCGTAATTGAAGGAAAAGGATGTATTATATTTATTTTGCTTAGCATAGCGATGCGCTTATGCAATTAGTGTGATGTAATAAAAATGAAAATACGCCTTAATACTGAAAAAAATCAATTTCAAAAGAATCGATCGATTTTTTTCCGCATGCAATAAAAGTTTTTCAATAATTTAATTACAATGTAAATATTATTCTTTGCCCATAGGCAAGGTCCGCAGCTAGCGATCAGGTTCAAATCCGCTAGCGACATCCATTACAATCATTGTTTTCTGAAACGAGGAGGCTCGATAACAATTGGGACAACTCATATAAAACATCTCGGTCGATAGTCAAGCTTCCTAGTGGTAGTTTTCTGAATTTTCAACCATACAACAGCAAATATTGGCAGTTCCTCCCTAAAAATTCATCCCCTCATCCCCATAGCGGCTGAGTTGGAGTAATACAAGTTGGAGTCATACTACTGGCGGACTACTATTGCCGATTGGCAATAGTAGTCCGCCAGTAGTAGTAAAAATCGGACTCCCGACTCTTTTATAAAAATAATCTTTATTAATCTTAATCTTAATCTTAAAATTATTTGATATTTAATATTTAAATAAAGTGTTAAGGTGACAATCCAATTGCATTCTTCACTAATACAACCAGCAGCAAAGACAGCGACTGAAATACTAGCAAACCAAGTATATTTTAAATTTAACCATTATTGGTAACCGTTTTCTCAGCATTGAGGCTTATAAAAAACTATCTTGGACGAACAATGAAAGAAAATATTGTAGAAGCTATTCTATTATTAAGAGCAATTAAGATTTAATGTATTACAAATAGAGCCCCTTTATGTGAGTGTAATATACCATTGTTTCTTATTTGTCTTGCTTCTTAATTCTAAAATACTTTAATTTGCTAATTTGGCATTCCTAGGATTTAGTAGGATATGTAAGCAAATTTAGAGGACAAGAATTGACATTTATGTCCTCTAGATTTGCTTACAAATGCAAGTATAGTATTTGTGAGTGCACTTTTAAAATACTACACTTTTAAAATTGTAAAAATACTTTATTAATGAAACAACTTTTTAGAGATAAATGAGTTCAATAAAAATTATCAAATTTATTTCACAAATTTTCTGTATTCATTAGCAAAGAACGTAGTTCATAAAATTACTGTAAAGAGTTGAGAGTGGATATAAAAATTCCGACCCAATAGCCGAAAATGTTTTTGATAAACTCCCCACTCCTGCTTATCGCCCGTCGGTGAGCTGTTCGTAGCACACATAAATGGATGGAAAGACCCACAGATCTTCTACAAAATAATAATAATATAATGCAATAAATACAAAATTCATCTGAAATGTTGACATCGGCTCGTGACCATAAAGCCTATTGTAATAACAGAATTTTTGAGAGAAGTCGATAGTAATTACTTAATTATATTTAAAAATTAAATGTTTCATTATTTTTTGCATTTGTATTAATAAAAATTTTTGAATTGTTTCTACGTGCCCTTTTTATGCAGGAGAATTAGTAATACGTTGCGCCGGGTGTCAAAATCCTTTATTGGATCGAGTTATGATGAAACTCAAAGACCAGCTGTGGCATGCTGCCTGTTTGCGCTGTTCGGTGTGTGAAATACCTTTGACTGTTAAATGCTACAACAAGGATTCACTCAATTTTTGTCAAGAACACTTTTACAGGTAAGTGTATTACTTTGTGGAGGTATTCTTGCTTAAATATTATATGATTGACTCTTGTATAAGGTTTTTTTTTAACCTACTCCAGACTTTGGTGTGACTACCAACAGTCTGTAAGGTTTCAATACAGTCAATACAGTTCAGAAACACGCACAAAATAATTAAAATCTTTTGCAGTATGTACAGCTACTATGTCACTTAGTTCAGGACAGTAGTTCAAGTTTTACGACTCATATCAGAATTAGTTAAGCAAAGTGGGCAAGTCGGAGAGTCTGCTAATCCAAATCTGTGAAGGTGTTTCCCAAGATAATCATGCCCAATTATTGTTCTGAAATTGGCTACCCCAACGTACCAGGTCAAATCACATGGAATGGGATTATCCATTAAGAAACAGCAAGTCTTCTCTCTGATTGAATTTGAAATCATTTCACGATATCTGGCCTTAAACCTAGATGTAATAATTCTCATAATGCTATGGTAGTTAATAGGAGGACTCTATTATAAGGTGAATCCCTTATTTATAGCTTTACTTCTAATGCTCTAATCTTTGAACCTAATTACTTTAATTTACAATTTACTCCTCAAAAGAAATATCTCTTTTAAGTAGAAACTTTACCTGGAAAATTAGATATTTTGCACTATGATTAATTATTACTAAATTTTATTAATAATAGAATGCATTATTACTAAATTTTTCTAATCACTTTTAAGTAAATTGCGCATTTCAAAATTTGTAATTTGGCATTTCTAAACCTTAAAAAAACAATAATAACCAAAATGCTACCATAATTACTACACTTCATATAAATGTGTGTAAAATGAATTGTTCCATTTAGCATTTCGTTCTAGTGTTTCTTGATATTCGAGTATAGTGTGCAAAAATATTATAGACATGCGCTGCTGGTATTCCATCATTATTACGGATCATACATCAACAGACTTCCCGATTGGGCTTTTTCTAGTTTTACATGACCAACTAATTTTGAGCAGTTATCCTTAAAAGTCCTTCTGAAATCATTATTTCTTTTTTCATACACTTCTAGGAAATGAGGCGGACACACCGAACATCATAAAATCAAACTCAATTTTTTTTTGCCGCTGTTGATGTACTTCTAATAGCTCTTGACTGCCAAAGAGGTCGAAAATTGTCTTCCAGAATTTGGTTTGGCTTGGTTTGTCACTCTGGGATAATTAGACTGGCACCTGCAGTTTAACGTGAATTCTGAACCACTCACAAACATCCATGCCACCGCTAGGATTGGAACCTTGATGCCTGTGGTACCAAAAGCCTGAGTGTTAGCCAATCGGCCATCAGGCAGCCCTGTCTTCCAGGAGGACAACTGAAGAACCACCTAGCATTTACTTATTTTATGGGAGAAAACTTTGAAAATTTGCATCAAGCAACCGGACTGTCGATGCGAGATGCTTACAAGCGTTGTTACAGCTATAGTCGTGTATTCTCGTTTCTGATAGCGGTGACTGCAAGGGACATCGACAACGGATTCATATATGAATCCTACTGCAAGCTATGCTGTATTTGATTCCTTGGGTCACTAGTCATCCAATTCGAGATCTTTTATCAGTTTGGTGGTCCTTCAGTCCAACTCAAGTTGCCTTCTTTTTTTTTTCTCATTTTACCATGGATTTACTTAGAGACTGTTGGATCTTGTCTAACATGTTCTAGATCACAGGGTTTAGCTGTCTTTCTGCGATGTTTGTGCATATATTTATAATTAAATTGCATTATAAAAAAATAACAATTAGATTATCAACTGATCTAATATATTTTAAATCAATGATTTTGAAAAGGGGGTGTCCCGAAGCCCAGAGGAAAACGGGGGGGGACTCGGACAATTGCCTTTTTTAAACTTTTTCCAAATTACCTTTAAAATTTAGTTAAAAATAAACTTTTTTCATTAATAATGTTTTTTTCCCTTTCTATTTATTTATTCATTATTATTATTATTATTTAAAAATGTTCTAAGTATTAAGTCAGTTTTATTCAATTTTTAGCTCATGAGATTAGGCATATTTTTTAAACAATGGTTTATTACATATATATTATAAAATATATGCTTCATACAATGTTGATTTAATTTTTTCCCCCATTTTCTGATGGCAAGGGACAAGAGCGTCACGAACCAAGAATTAAAAATTACTCTTTCAGACCGGCTAGGCTAGGGGTAAGGCACCAGCCACGATGTTTATGTTCATATTTTATCAAACACAATTCCGTAAAAAATAATTAAATTGTTACTTCATCTAATATATTATAGACAATGGGGTTTAGCACTGCCACCACGACGCTATCACCACCACCACCACCACGTACATTTATATTTATATTATTTTAATAATATTTTTTAATTTATAATTCACTCCTTTAGCCGAAAATGTACGAATATTTTTCCTATGTTTTATAACTCCGTAGAAAAAACAATTTTTTTTTTACTTATTTAGTTAACGTAAATAACTTGATTGTGGATTTCTTATAAGCAAATCCTTAATACTCTCTCATCAAATAGCTGTACTTAATATTGCATTTTGTAATAAAAATAAGCATAGATGTTTACCAAAATGGTAAAAAATTTTTATAATGGATCATACAAAAATGAGTTAAATACTCTCTTAACTTTAATACTCTCTTATCAAATAGCTGTATTTAATATTGCATTCTAATAAAAAACAAATATAGATGTATAACAAAATGGTAAAAAATGTTTATAATGGATCATACAAACAAAAAGTATTATACATTAAAATTAAATCTATGTTTTAAGAAATGTATTCATTGATAAATTGTTTTTATTAATGATTCAAGTGCAATAAGATAATATGACTTTTTTTATTTCACAAGTAATATTTAACACTGTGATTTGTGCAGTGAAAACTGCGTTAAAAGTATTTAAATCTATGTTTAATAATATTATTGGTATTAAAAAATGACTTTTTTTAACAGGAAATACGGAACTCGATGCGCTGGATGCAGCAAAGGAATCATACCGCTCGAAACAGTCCGTCGAGCCGGGGATCTCGTCTTCCACATGCAGTGCTTCACGTGCTTCTTATGCAACAGAGAACTCGTCACCGGCGACTACTTCTTTCTGATGGAGGATCAGAAGCTTATCTGCCAAGCAGATTACTACAGTACTATAGCGACAGCTGTTGTAGACAACGGTAAGCTTCTATCATTCTTATCTCTTCAACGGAGAATTATCTTTAAGATATACTCCTTTCTCCGTGTCATTAGTGGCTTAACATCTTTTTTTTTTATATAATTACTGTTCCATTCAAATAGTTTGAAATGATGACCTCATTTAAAAAATACCAAATTTGATTTTTATTAATTGAAACAAATAATTTAACATTAATTAGTTGAATGTAGAAATCCCAGATACAACAACGCTTAAATAAAAAGCTTTATTTACGAGAGAACAATAAAAATGAGAATTTTACCAAGATGATACAGAAAATTGAGCGTCCCAGTTGAGCACTGCATTAAAGTAATAATATTATTTATTATAACTCATTACCAAAGCAATATTCATACATCGTCAAACATTTTTTTTTATAATTACATCCACATTACAAATGAGCATGTACCAAAAATTTATTCTTAACATTTTTACTATAACTTCAAATATCAGCTTATATAAAGTGTAACTTCAAAATTAATTATATAAATTAATAATAAACAATAAAATTAATACTAATAAATTATGAATATTATGGGCATAACTTCAAACCGCTCACTCGTGAAAAGCAGAGTGAGCGGTGAAATTTCTTTCTCATGCAAAGTCATCGACTAGGAAGACATCGTGACCGAGTCTCTTGGAAAATTGAAGGATACAGGGCAATGTTAATCTATGAGCCTCGCTTCTGTTTCGCCAATGAGAATCACCGAGTAAGAACGTAAAGATGATTTAGATACAGGTCCCATCTTTTCACCAACTATTGTATGCCCACTGCTCGAGCATCATGGTTTAGGATTCCATTCCATTAGCAATATTTTACATCAACCATCTACTCCGACCTCAAACGAATGAAGAACTGTGTGGGATATTTAAGAGCAAATGGCCATTCATTGTTACTGACACAATTAACATGCCTTTCACACATCTGTAGCGGCCTGGTGGCCAAGCGGCTAGCGTTCTGGCTTTTGGTATCCCAGACTTCAGGTTCAAATCCTGGTGGTGGCATGGATGTTTGTGAGTGGTTCGAAATCCACGTTAAAACTGTAGATTCCGGTCTAATGAGTTCAAAGTGTGCACAAAATGACAGTAGAATGACAAAACAAACTTCACACATCTGTAGCTCGGAGGATTAAAAAAAAAGTGTAGTCCTCCTTCTAACTAATTGAATATTTGATGACTGAATTGCATAAATTTTTTGAAATTAAAATAACCTATTTCTACATGCATTCTCTGCCTACATACGTATTTTGTAAAAAAATTTTCTGCACACTTTTCCATTAATATTGCCTTTACACTGTCAGGCAATGCATGCATTTATTTTATCTATAACTAATTGAAATGACAGGAAGGTGTAAACTTTAGTGATTTCTTTACTTTGATTAATTATGATTTCTTAATTTAGAACTTTACAAATTAGTTTCAATTTAAAAAATCTTTTAGATAAATATATTTTCTTCTTTAGGAATACAATAAACTTTCATTCCACTTGTTTATAGTTGAACTTACCAGTATTTAACTCGCAATAAAACAAAAAGTTGCCTAACAGATTAATGCCTCGTGGATTTGTAATCCAAATATTTAGAAAAGAGTGCTGGTGCTGAATGGCTTGGTTAAAGAGAACTGTGTTTCAACCCCGACAAGTTCTATTGAACAATTCCCAAATCTATGCCAAGTTTGGGAAGCTTTAATTTGTTATCAGAAATTTCCTCTGTAGAATTTGAAAGTGCATATGGATAAGAAATGGTGCGTATGGTACATATGGAAAGTGCGAAGATATGAACTTCATGATGACGTCACTTGAGAATGTTATTTCACAACTAAAGTGTTGAGGTGACACAAAGTTAAGACCTACTTCCTTTTTGTAGTACAAAACCCGAAAGCGTCACCTATTCGCCAATATTTTACAGAATGATGAGAAAAATCCTCGGAAACAAGTAATATATATAAAAAAAAATTAAGTCAATTCCTACTTTTTATATTGTAGAAAGTCCTTTATGAATAATTTTCATTCACTTTTTTAAGTTTATCTGGCGCCATCTATTGGTAGATATATGCAACTTAAATCTAAAAAGAAACTAAAATGAATTAATTAAATTTAATTACTGAATTAATATTTGAAAAAATTGTATTAACATCCAGTGTCATCCACTACAATTTTAAAAAAATGTATTTGAACTTGAGAGGATGAATGCAAAGTATTTTATGAACGATTGAAAATTTGAACAAGATATATATAGGGAGAGGGAGAGCTAATAGAAGGAATTGAAAAAAAGGGGGAGGGAGAATTATCTTGTTTTCTTACGAGTATATTTTGCATTAAACTATACTACAAGAATTTTTTTTTCCTATTCGGTAAAAATATCTTGATGAGATACATATAGAATGACAAAAGAACCGATGCATTCCTCGATTGAAAACGAGTGCCCTTCTTGCAGAGCAGGCTCCAATAATAAACGTCCGCGGACGACAATAACGTCCGCTCAACTGGAAGCCCTGAAGTCAGCCTACCAGAGGAGCTGCAAGCCCAGTCGGCAAGTCCGAGAACAGCTGTCAGCTGAGACCGGTCTCGACATGAGAGTCGTTCAGGTAAGCACATTTGGCACATGTCTCTTGTTGTACAATGGGTCTTGTCATTCATGCATTGAGTTTCTAAACCGAGGCTGCTGACAAATCAATTGAATAGAAAATCTCCCTTTAAGAGCTTAGTTTATCCGATATGGGGTCGTGTAATTTGTAGATTGGAAAATTTCTCCATTCCGTTTGAGGAGGCGATGCATGGTACCATTCCTTCAGACCCAAATGCTACATGTGGAGGAATGGACAACTGAATTCAGATTCAGTTGGTCAGAATTGTTATACCAAAGTAATACTCCTATTAAAAAGTATTCAATACTCATGTGTGTATACTCTGGGGAACAAAAAGTATTTTGACGGTAACTCCCCATCAAGTTTCTAAGGATCTCGTTAAAGTTCTAATACTAAATATAATGGATCGATAACGTATAAATTTTTGTCAGATGGTTTTCTCATATTAACAGTTTACAATGAATTTTCATATTTTAGATTTAATTTTCAATAACAGCGTGTATTTTATTTTCCCTCCGTATTATTCTCTTTGGTTCTGTTGATTTAATCGACTAATTGTTTCACATTCTGGTTTTTTTTTTCATATCTTATATAGTTGTTGTATGCGTGCTTTTTTATCTGCCAATGCAGTTTGGCTCGTTCCTCTTTTCGATGTTTGTTTAATGATTTTTAGTTTCGTTGTTGCAGCTTATGTACATTTCAGAAATTTTTTTAAAATTTTATTTTGAAGGGAACTAAATTTCAAACACTGCAGTGTTTATGTAAAGTATATGTTATAATAATTATTTTATCGCTTATTATAGTTATTTTATTGAATGTTGCAATAGTTATTTTATTACTTAGTTCTTTGTCAGTTCTGTAGTGATTTTTGTATTGATACTGTTGAATTTTGCAATGCTCTATTTATATATATATATATTACGATTTGTTTACGTTGTTTTTTTGTTGCTACTATGTACAAACTAATGGTTATTTTGATAATTAGTCATGTAGTCTAATAATGAACAAAATACTGAGAACACAACAATAATTTCCCTTGCTAAGAGAAGCCTTAAAATGAAAAGTTTGAAAACGGCTGCTTTACAGGAGAGTGGATTTAAAAAAAAATGATCCAGCAACTCATCCAATGACATGTTTTAAATAAGCATTTAATTGATGTAAACTTTATTGTTAAGCCTGACAACTGAGGCAATATCAATTATTTAATTCCAGGTCTGGTTTCAAAACCGAAGAGCTAAAGAAAAGCGCCTGAAGAAAGAAGCCAAAAAGCCCTATTGGGAAACGAAATGCTCTGCTGACAAGATGCAACAGGAGAAATCGCCTGGTTTACTACAGACTTGTGCAGAGGAAACAGAATACAGCGACCCAGCATACGGAAACTTAGCTGACTGGCTGTTTCAAACTTCAGACTTCAGGCTAACAGTGTTCCAGCAAATACTCTATTATTCGAACACTAAACAATGACTTTGTTAGCTCAAAGAATCTTAAACTAGCAGGACTTCTGGTTAGTTATTCGAAGTTGACTATTTGCCAGCAGCATCATGCATGGTCTGATTTAAAAATTAACAAAATTTTAACGCAATAAGTTTTGTGAAGATTATTTCTTCAGGGTTTCTTAATTTTATGAATTTCACAATGGATTAAAATTGAATGAACGATTAAAAAATTTTATTACTGAAGATGAAGCTTCTTTTTGAAATGTGTATTTTATTATGTTAATTTTCACTTTTAATCCAAGAAGTGCTTAGTTAAAATATTAAAAAAACTCAGATAATTGATTATATAAAATGAAACTCTAATTGAAATATAAAATAAAACGAACTTAGAATATGAAGTTTTAAGGAAAAGCTTTTATCTGAAAATGAGGCAACAGTAATGTCAAATTGAAATTAAATAATCCTGTAACGAATATAATAAATAACAAGATTATTTTCGAATTCTAAATTATTTATCTTGCAAATTAAATTTATATTGAGTATTCTTAAATAAATTCATAATAATAACGCTAATAATATACTTGTCTAATAAATATAAATTGCCAACAATAAAAATAAATTTATGTTTACTTTGAAGCTGAAATCCAATGAATTAATTTCATTGATTAACACTCTTGTTATTTTAATTAATTTAATTTTACACGCAATTCCAATTAAAAGCATTAAAATTATAGCAAATTTTCAGGTTAAACTTCATTCATTTTGAAAACTGGTTACCTAATTGTGGAAAGCTTTTGGTGCTATGTTTTGAACTAGTCATTGATGAGACATAGCTTATCTTAATGTTATCTTTATAACAATTCATTGTATTGATATTTATTTAATAGCTTTTTAAGGCTTTTATTATGGGAAGAAGGGCACTAGTTTAATGATAATTTTTTTTCAAAATATATTAAAATACAGAAAGTAAATGAAACAATTTTGAAAGTATTGTGATAACAACTAGCCAGATAATTAATTATTTTAATAATTTTTTTTTCATGGATGAAAATATAGATTTTCTAGATGATTCATAGATTTTCTATAATAACTTTTATCTTATTTAATAAATTCTTCAAAGGAGGTATATCTAAAAAAAGAACTTTTTTACAATAGAAAAATTATAAATTCTTTATTGTTTTTTTGTTTTTGTTGTTGAACATCGGTGGGTCTCACGCGTCACTCATGCACACAAAAGACTCACCGATGGGTGAAGAGGGGAGGACAGTGCCTTTCAGGAAGGACTTTTAGTGATAACTTCCCCTCATTTTCTTTTCGTATGGGCGAAAACCTGGAAAACTTCCACTTGGCAGCCTGACTGTCGATGTGAGGTGATTTTACACTTATTACAAGTACATTTAGTACTTTTCAATGCAATATCTCAGTAATGAATGTAGAATATTTATTGTAATATAATGTGGAGGAATTGAATAAGAATTTAGCAATGAATTATTGACTTAGCAATGAAATATCATGCTCCTAGCAGTTGTCAAATCTACTTTTAAGTTAATCTATTTCTAAATTTAATTTACTGTTAAATTTACTTTAAAAAAATAGTAGATTTGACAATACACAACTTTAGTTTAATCACGCTTAGCTTTAGTTGACAATTATATTTTCTTTAATATTTTTTATCAAGAACAAAAACATCAACCTAGAATTTAATTTTGGATGTTTTAATATGTTTAGTATAATATATAAATATAATCAATTTATGTATAATCAATATAACAAAGTTTTAATATAAATGATACCTTTTTCTTTAAGGCATAACCTTTGTTTCTCTATGCTATTAAAATATGCAGTTAGGTATGTTTAACATAAATTTATGGTTGTAATTAGCATATGAATACAATTTAATATGAATTTTAATATGAAAAGATTAAATAATCATTGGTAATGTTATCCTCAATAAATTATATCCTTACAATGATTTTTTTTTTGTAATGATTTTACCAAGGTTTTCCTAAAATTTTTAATTCATTACCATTTAGTGTTTTCTTTTTCTTTCTTATTTCCATTTAATTTTAAAAATGTTGGTTCATTATTGATTCTTGTGAGATATTCATTCATTTAGAATAATTGGACAACATTTTAACGAAAACAAATTTGGCATGTATTCCCTATAGAAATATTTTTTCTTATTAGTTAAATTTTGGAAATATTTTTTTTTATTTATTAGATAATTTTTACATAACGGAATTTACCCGTTTTCAGTTTTCCGCGATCAGTCGCATGATACCACTAGACACACGTCCATCAGAAGAGCGTTAAAAAAAAAAAAAAAGGTTTTTACTGAGAAGTGACACTTTCGCTCACGTTAATTTCGACAGGATCTCGAATGTGTGGAGCTGGATAATATTCTACAATTGCAAATATCTAATTCCTGAAAGGAAGTAGTCATATCTAAGATCTAATAAATAGAGAAGATTGGATTTTAATCGTTTGTCAGAAGAAATTGTTCGAAATCTTTTTTTTGTGTGTGTACAGTGTGATTATTTAAACAAAAAATACTTTATGGATATGAGCCGCTAACAGGTGGGCCGAAAAGAAATCAGAAGCAGAAGCAGTCGTTAGCAGCCGAAATCAGAAGCAGTTGTTTATTATTGCAGAATGTAAATACAGAAAACGCATAATTGCTTGTGAAGACTCAAGCAGTTTTTACGTGTCGCCTTTTTTCAAGGAAAAAAATGTTCAGAAATTTTAAAGGATAATACAAAATAGGAAAGGTCTTGGAAAAAAGTAGGAAAGATAAAAAAGAATGAATAATCTTTCTAAAACTTTTTACCATTCTTTAATTGCCATTTTATTTTGAAATTCTGCTATGCTCTGTTAGGAAGCCATGCGAGAATTAAGAATTCCATTTATAAAATTTTATAATTTCGAATCATTTACTTAGCATAATACTTTTGTCTAAGAAAATATGCAGAATGCCAATCACAATCTTTTGAATCTCATAAGTTGTTTGTAATTCATTGCAACGAAAGGTTTTATGTGGATTTTAATAAAAAATTTCTTACTTCAACATCTGAAAAATTATTTATTATATAATAAATGTGCAAAAAAATTGAATTGCATTTATTATTACAACTCTAAAAATACTAACTAGTTATCACAGCGTTCACAGAAACAGGAATTTTTTTTTTTTGTATCTGATTAGAAAGATGCCATCGGATGTCAGATTCGACAGATTCATCTTACCATAGTACTTACTTTAGTGCTATACACCATCTAGCAAATAGTTTCCGTCTCTTGACTCTTTTCTGTAATTTATGTACTGTGATCTTTACTAATGGATTTATAAGAATTTCTGAAATAAATTCAATGGCTTTTACAATTACAAACCTGAAGTATTTTCACTAATTTAAATACTCTGAATATTCTTATAAAAATACATATATTCTATTAAATAGCAGTAGGAAATTATCAGGTAACACATTAGTATATTGGCATTTCTTTGTCACTAGTATAAATCATTGGACAACATTTGAACGAAATCAAATTTGACATGTGCTCCCTACAGAAATAAAGGTAACCACTTGGTAATCAGCAGCATCTGCACCAAGTCCAAGAACTCGTGTGGTTTTATGGACGGAGAGAAAGGGTGGGGCAATTTCTATTGTGGTGGAGCACACATAGAGCGTGTCACACTTCTGTGTGACACGGCTCCGTGCCTCTGAAGAAGTGTCTTTGAGGAATGCTTTTAGGTGAGCTATCCCGCATTTGCATGTCATATGAACTTACATCAGGTAATCCTAATTAACGAGGCAAGATGCTGGACATCCCAAATGCCATCGAATCTCCTCGTTTTTGAAACAGAGTCAACGACAACGCTGCCAGCGGATTGAACCTCCGCCTTAATACTCATCAACTGAGCTCGTTGCCACTGAGCCACGAGTCGGGCCAACATAATAGTACATAGCTCTAATGATTTCATCATACGACTATCGCAGAAGGAAAAAATTACAATTTTTTTTAATTGCACTTGGTAGACAGCCAACAAGTCCAAAAACCCGCGTGGTCCCACGGAAGGAGGGAGCAGTTTCTGTTGTGATGGAGCACCCGTAGGTGGAAGTCTGATTTGGCCCCGTGTCGCTGAAGAAGGAGGGTAACGCCTTCCGGGAGGACCTTTAAGGGGAACTACTCCCGCATTTGAGTATCGTATGGGTGAAACCAGGAAATCTCCTCCCATCATGTAGTCCGACTGACGAGGCAAGATGTTGAACATCACAAACGCCATCGGCTCTCCTTGTTTTTTGAAAAAAATGTCTAGAATAAAGCAGCCAGTGGATTGAACTTCCACCTTAATGCGTTGCCATTGAGCCAAGAGTCGGGCATAGATTATATACTTTAACTTAGGGTCAAAGGTGTGCGTTTAATTTATAATGACCATCGTTGTATTACATATTGTATAGAAAAGATATAAATATTATATAAAATATAGCAATTAAGTCCATGACATTAACCCGGTCCGGTGGCAATGAGAACAGCAGACGTACAAGCAGAGTTAAGGCTCGTTCCCACCGAGGCGAGAGACGTGAAGATGCAAGAGGCAAGCGACCAAATTTTTTCGACCCCTTCACAGCGAAACGTCAGAAATAGCATTACGCATAGTGAAAAACCGCTTCGAGTTGAAAGTTGGGCTACTCCAACCGGCGAACTGCAAACCGGTTTCAGGCGACCGCGGTGAGGTCAAATTTTGGTCGCTTACATCTTATCGCCTTGGTGAGCACGAGCCTTTAAGGTTCGAATCCCAACGGCTGCTTTTAGAAGTGAGGAGACTTTATAGTAAGTGCTTAAACAACATACTTATGAGTATATTAACAACAAATTTATAAAAAAAGATCCGAAATTTTCTCTTCACAATGTAACAAACTACTTGTTTCCTTTTTTTTTTTGTAATAATCTAAAAATTTTGAAATTTACTGTATATTTATTTCATATTTAAACCGTTTGTATATTTAATAGGTTCAATGTTAAATTATCCATTACCAACGAGGAAATTTTGAGCATAATAAATTGTTCAAAATAGTAAACACTCAAAAAATCTGCAAGGCTTCGCAGATGCTGCTCGAAAGTTTGGGTAGATGCAGCTATGAATATTACTAGAAAAGTTTACTTAATACTTCACCCTTTTTTTTTCATATCCAGTACAATTGTTTTATTTTTCCAGATGTTGCATTTGCAAGAGATGCAGAAACTGTAAGCAAATGTCGCAGCTGGTTTTAAAAGTTTAAGTTTTAAATTTAAAACAGCTGCGGATTTCTTAAATTATTCTATTATTACAGAACAGATTTGGCCCGCCTTCATTTTGCTTGGTTGCTGTTGTTACTGGTTGTTACTCGGTTGCTGCATTTTTTAAAACTCCATAAGGTCGATCAGCGTTTTACAAAATAAATTTTATAGTGGCCATTTCCCAAATCCTAAACCTTTAATGGAACACTTTGGTTGAGTTTTGATATTAATTTTACTAACAATGTAGAAAAAAAAAATATAAGTTATAAAAATAGGTTTTATAATAAAGTTAAATATATAAATTTAGTTATAAATATAATGCATAAAAATATAATGTGTAGAAAATATGTTATATATACATTCAAGAGCCAAAACATTATGACCACCTGTCAATAACGAGTTGGCTCACCTTTGGCGCGCAACACAGCTTCAACCCGCCTTGGCATGGATTCATACCACCACTTAATACCAGTTATATACCACTTCCACCTGATCACGTGCCTTCCACGTCATCCAGGCGCGTTCATTGCAAAATGTAGGGGTGGTCATAATGTTTTGGCTCTTGAGTGTATACATATATATATATATAAAGCTATAAAAATAAATTAATTTACTCTATTAACAAAATCAACATTTAGGAAGGAAATTCCCCATTGATGAATTTTCATATTCTAAAAAATACAGTAACAAAAGAAACTCGCTCAATTAAAAAAAATTCAGAGAATCGCTAAACACTTTGCAGTTAAGATAACTGATAGTGAACCTCAAAATACACATTCATTATTTTTTCGGGAATAATACTAGCTAAAGCAATAACTTTTCTTACTTAAACAATTCCTGCCTATAAGTTTAAATCTAATTTCAAATAAAAACCAAATCATGTCCCAAAATAATTTGACAACTGTAGAACAAATGGGAAATGAGTTATAGTCATTTATATCCTCACATTCGTCATTCAAAACATGGATAAAAAACATTTCAAGCAAAAATTTGAAGATACTCTTTGAGCACATCAATCTATCTGAAAACAACTCACACCTTCAAAATAGTATCAAAGGTTATTTATAAAAATATACATTTTTTTAAATCGTCATCAGTCGTGGGCCACGGACTTACTTGTTATGGAGTTCCAATGTGTTTTTAAGAACCACTACTAAACCTCCACATCTTAAATTAGTTAAATATTTGCACAAAATTGAGGTTTCTTGAATTAAAGAAACAAGTAATATAAAAAATACTTTTTTTTAAGTCAATTCCTACTTTTTTTCACTCTATTTCAAGAAAGTCCTTCATCAATAATTATCATTCATTTTTTTAAGTTTATCTGGCGCCATCTATGGGTAGATATATGCAACTTAAATCTTAAAAAAAACTAAAATTAATTAATTCAATTTAATTACTGAATTAATATTTGAAAAAAGTGTATTAACATCCAGTGTCATCCACTACAAGTTCAAAAACAATTGTATTTGAACGTGAGTGGATGAAAAGAAGTATTTTATGAACGATTGAAAATGTGAACAAGATATATATAGGGAGAGTGTGAGCTAATAGAAGGAATTGAATAAGATTGCAATTAAAGCAGGAGATCGGAAAAGCAAAAGTTTTCGGTACAATTAGATGTCCGTCACACGATGTCCCCTTCCACCCCTTTCCACCAAAGAAAAGAATAACTTAAAAAAAAGTACAATATCAAACAAACAAAGTTATACAGGTCAGCACAATAAAAGAGTTATGCAGGTTCTCAGGGAACAATCTTAAGAACGTCCGGTTGTAGGATGAGTATCAGTAGGTGTGTACGCTTTTTTACCCTTTTTTTTTTTTTTTTTTTTGTTAGGAAAATAAAAGGAATGAATAAAAAAAACAAAAAATATTAGAGAGTTTTTGCATACCGTACTTTAAAAATACGGTATTTTTTTCTCCCTAGCGCGCATGCTCATAGGAAATTGCGCATGCTTATCTGTAATAATGTTTCCTATGAGCATGCGCGCTAGGGAGAAAAAATACCGTATTTTTAAAGTACGGTATGCAAAAACTCTCTAATAAATAAAACAAAAAAAAAAAGAACACATCGGTTCTGATAACGGCCTTTTTTTTTTTTTTTTTTTTTTTTTTTTTTGAGGATAACCATTTGCTTTTCAGATCATCACTATGGCTCTCACCGTTCAGCATAACCCTTTCAATGTTTGTTTACTTTTTTCAATAGTCTCATGGCGTCAACAACTGATCTCTAATTGTACCAAATTTAAACTTAAATTATTTATTTTTAAGTTTTAAATTTTTTTTATCCTGTATTTTACTTTTATTTATTTTTAGTATTTTTTAATTTTTTTGAATACCATCTATCTAATTTTGAAACATTACCTTGAAATTTTTATTTACTAAGCTAAAGCAGCCAACTCTAATTGTAATCGTATCTATGAATTAAGATGAGGAGGTTAAAGGGTTATATCCGTATTGGTACTTCGTAAT
The DNA here is from genome assembly GCA_021605075.1 of Caerostris darwini. Lineage (NCBI taxonomy): Eukaryota > Metazoa > Arthropoda > Arachnida > Araneae > Araneidae > Caerostris > Caerostris darwini. Next base: position 124,684 of record BPLQ01002920.1, read on the forward strand.
CGGTACGCCAGTTGCCAGTATCACTAGGTGGTTATGAGTATATTCCCCGCACTTTTTTGAGTGTTAAGAAAAATTCCCATGCGATGCCGTAGATGGCATGTGATTTTTTTTTTTTTTTTTTTTTTTTTTTTTTGAGCTTTCTACACCTGGATGGTAAACAGGTATCTGTCTAATCGCTTCGTTAAGGATCTGAGAGCATTTAGTGGGTGTCAATCGCGAAAACTTAATCTGGTTGATTTGATGTGAAAGTACTCAGTAGTAGTTAGGCCAAAATGTGATGGGTTGATGATTAAAAAAACAAAATAGCATTTAGAAAAGAAAATTTCAACGAGAAAAACAGAAATGGGACGTGCAACAATAGAAAATATGGTTCGTGGTTTCTATTTTTTGTTTTGATAAAATTCATTAACAATTTTTCACAAATACATGCTGACCCAAGATGTTTTTTTTTTTTTTTTTTTTAACATTTCTTGAGTGGCGGTTCCTTTAAAATATAAAAAAACTGTAATTAACATAGAGGTTACTTTCAATCATCCCATAAGCTAATGTAGCCAATTAAAGCGTCTTGGTAAGAATTTTGAAAATTTAATTTAAGTTCTTATATATGTGGTGAGAGATATACAAAATTGGAGAAAAAATATTTAATGCCATTAATGTATTTATTAATAAAAACTAAAATATAAATTAATTGATGTGTATAAAAATTATAATTAAAACTTTAAAAACCATTTTTTTAAAAATTTTAACAGCAAATTATTATTTTAAACATTTTACTGTTAAGCTGACAAAATTGCAGAAATAGCATTAATTTACCAATTAAAAACTAAGTCAGAAATGAGTGAGAGTTCAATGATAGTGGTGAAATATAAAATCGATCCAGAGTAAAATAATAAATAAAAATAGAATGATTTGTAAATGTCAGAAAAAAATTAACATAATCAATTAGAATAACCATTCCAATTAGAAGTTAAAGAAAAATCTAATTGGATTTCATATTGTTTGGGGGTTGCACTATTTTTGTACAATTCCAGAGTATTAAAGAATTTTTTCAAGCTATATTTGAGGAAAATCACTTTGAATGGTGGAATTTTGATCTCATTTTATATTTCAGAATTTCTCATGAAACAAATATACTAGATATATTTATCTTTTAGTAACATTACTGCTTCAGATGAGTTAGATTTTTTTTGTTCTAATGAAGCTAGCAAGCACTTAGACAATTGTCTTAGATGCCTTAAGGCAAACTCTGCACTGACGTTACTCACTTAGCACTACCCAGGAGGTGCGTGTAGTTTGAAGATAAGTTAGACGGGAACCTATGGTTTAAAGTGGATTACGAACCACTGCAAACATCCATGCCACCGCCGGGACTCGAACCCGAAACCCGAGGTACCGAGCGCTAGTCAATCGACCACTAGGCCCCTAGTTCATTAAAAATACGATTTGATATCTCTGTTCCAAGTATAATGGTATTTCTTTTCATCGTAGTGAATATTGAAAGTTTCGATTCAAAATTAAAAACTAGTATGAAAATTCTTTGTGATCAACTGCGAGTTCACAGTGATTAAAATATCACTGTTTTATTAAAAGGACAAAAATTAACAAAATTCATTAATTTAATATTGTCATTTCATAATTTTGAAGAAAAAGGTGAAAAGAAATTATGATTCTAAATTATTATAATTGTACTATATGATTATCGGCCCACAGGCCCCAAGATGAGTTAGATAAAAATAATAATAAAAGACTGAGTGTGAAAAAAAATCTTCAGACTTAACGCAGCTGCAAAATTAAGCTGAAAAAACATGTGAGCACAAAATTCTAAACACGCAGATGGTTACAATTTTAGTCAACTGCACACTGCTCTGTTGCTGACAAAATAGAAAAAGAATAGACAAAACAACATTTGGATGAAGAAGTATCTGGCCTTATCAAAAGGAGTGGCTCAGACACTTTAGTTAATTGTTTATACAAATGATTGAATAAACATGGACATTGAAGTTCCATTTTTCAGTTTTGCTTTTTCAACCATTCTGATTCTTCAGCGAGATATTTTCGTGCGTATCAGCATGAACTCGGATGAAAATTGGAAAACGGTAAATTGATAAATGACGTGATCAAAAAAAATTATTATTATTACTTTTTTTTTTTTGGAACAAGGCCTTTATTCGTTTAGATAAAAAAACAGAAGCTGCTTCCTTCCCCTTCAATCATGAGCACGTATGGGCTCGTGGGCTTGGCCAGCCAAGAGGGATAAGAAACAACAAACAACAAGATAAAATAATATGGGAATTCAGAAATCACATTTATACTACTCAGTTTTAATTGATTAATGAAAATAACAGCAATAAACATGTTAGAGAGAGCAAGAACATGTAGAAATAAATAATTTACTTAGACTTCTAATTATTCGATGAACAAATTTATTTGAATATTTTTGGTGCTGATTTCCTATAAAAATTAAATTCTTAGTGGAATTTCTATCAATTTACTTTGCTAATTAGCATTTGCTTTAATAACAGCCACCTTCAATTGCATCTTTTCACTCGCCCACAACTGATTCATAGGAAAAAGTACCTTTCTGCGGGAGCATGGTGAACAGGCATAACATGTGGGCTGAAACGTTCGTAGGCTGACACATAGATGGCTCTACTAGTATTAAATCCATATGATTTTTAGTTAGCCCTAACCTTCAAAAGACACGTGCCTAAATTTGACAGATGTTGCACTGTTGGTATGTGAGTTATAGCATTTTTAGTGAAGTTATAGCATTTTTAGTGAAGTTATAGCATTTTTAGTGTTTATCACATGCACTCCACTCGGCTGACTGTCGATTGGACTCCGGTGTGAAATGAGGGAGTCATGTTTCATCCATTGTCACGACGAAAAAATTCGGGTTTATTACGATTGAACAGCTCCAAACACTGCTTAGAATCATCAATTAGTTTTTGTTTTGGGTCGATTGTGAGCTCTGTGCGGCACCCACTTTGGACAGCGCTTTCGCATATCCAAATATTCATTCACGATATGTCCAACGCGTTCCTTTGACATCTTTAGGGTCTCAGATATCTCAATCCACTTCACATTACGGTTATCAGAAATTATTTTGTGGACTTTTTTGATGTTTTCGTCGGTAACAGCCTCTTTGGGGCGTCCACTGCGTGCATCGTCCTCATTCGCCTCGTTTAAACGGTGCTCATTTCGTCTCGTTAAAATTTAGCAAACCACTTCTCTACGGTTGATTTTTTTGGTGCAAAGTCTCAATAATGTTTATCAAGCCAAGCCTTGGCTTCAATAGTATTTTTTTTTCGCCAAAAAGCGATGCTGTATTAACACACGATATTCCTTTTTATCCATTTTTTCAACCTAACAAAAGTTGCTTCACTAAAAATGCTGTAACTCACGTACTAATAGTGCCACAGCTGTCAAATTTATACACGTGTGTTTTGAAGGTTATTGCTAACTAAAAATGCTATGGATTTAATACTAGTAGCGCCATCTATGTGTCAGCCTACGGACATTTCACCATACCTGTTAGATCAGGGATGGGCAAACCTTTTCGGTCGCGGGCCTAAAATCGAAGGAAAAAAAGTTTGGTTGGCCAAGATAAATTTTTCTAAAATTTTAAAAATATTTGTAATATTAATAACCATTTATTATTACGTAATATTTATAATATTATTAACCATTTATTATTACCGTAATATTTATAATATTATTAACCAATAATATATAATCGTAATATTTATAATATTATTAACCAATAATATATAACCGTAATATTTATAATATTATTAACCGATAATATATATACTTTATTTTTGCAATATTTTACGAATAATCCAAACAAGGACTAGCTACGCTATACTTATAATAATTTCACCACAATTCACAATGATGCTATATGTCGGCAATCTTTCCATATGCAATCAATAATAATAGAACTAGAGCCAAAAGAAAAAAGCCACTGGCTGGAGCTTAAAACGCGCAGTCTGAAACATGTGTGGTCTAATTCACCTATATTGGATTCCTATATGTCTGCTGCCCGAGAAAGAAATAACGCTTGTTGGCGCCAATCTACAGCTATAACTAACAAAGAACTTCCGCTTTTAAGACATTACCGACTGAAAGCTGTCTGTGGTTGCTTTTTCCGTCGATTTATGTTTTGTAGACCAAAAATAGAGAAAGTAAAAAGACCATCACGAAAAAAAAAGAAGAAAAAAAAATAATATTTCATCAAAGTAGAAAAGGAGATGGATATATAATATATAAATATATATTTTTGTAAATTTGCCTCTGACCTACAAATTAAAATTCTATACGCGGGCTTACCTAGCCCGCGGGCTGTAGTTTGCCCATCCCTGTTATAGATCCCAACGCTCTGGGTCCAATAGTGTTTTCAGTTTTCTCGTACAACCAGTGTATAGGGTGTATAAAAGGGATTAAAGTTTGGGGATAAAATATTCTTATATACCATATGTTTTCAGTGATTTATATCAAACTTTCAATACACACTCTTTGCGTGTGAAAAATATTTTTATAAAAAATATAAATATTATAATTTTATATAAATAAATAATATATATCAAATATTTTATTTAATATCATAATTAATAATAATATTAAAAAAATATTATTCAGTAATAATATAAAAATATTATATTATTACTGAAAATATTGTGCATCCATAAGTGATTATCTAAAATTTTTAATAAGGATGTGTATATATTTATATATATAATTACTTGATGATGGAGATTTTTTTTTTTTTGCTTAAAAAATGTTAAAAATTAATTTTATTTTTTTAGCTTTCTGAATATTTGATTTTGTTTTCTGTTTTACCTTTTTGTATGACTTCTTTTCAAATGTGCCCTGAAAATGCACATAGTAGTTTTTACATAAGCTTATACAATGTTTAAATAATTTTCTTGCTTATATAAGTTATAAAATTATATAAATGTATGTATACAATGCTTATATTGTTACATAAGATAATACAATGCTAATATTGTTACATAAGATTGTACAATTCTTATATAATTTTATTATTATATAAGCATATGTTACGTGATCAAATGTATGTATTACTGAAAGAAATTAACTGCATTTGATAATAATGAAATTTTTAAACAAATTTATTTCGTTAATAAATTTTTATAATTTTTTTTCGAAATTTCATTTCCTTACGTTTGAAGAAAATACAAAATTCAAATTAAACAACTGTCACATTCACTTATTTTTACTTTAGTTAATGCAACTTTAGTTGGTTCCTCGTTATCTAGGATTAAAATTTATTCTTCGATTAATGAAACGAGAATTTTGCTTAACGTTTCTGGGTCACCAAAGAGTGCTCCAACAGTGAAATAAATAAAATAAATTATTTCCATTTAGTGTCTTCAGAGTTTCGTCGCGTTCAATTCATTCGTTGCAATTCATTGTATCAAGTAGATTGTAAGCATATGAAATTACGTGTTATTACTGATGGGGCCCCTAGTTAAATAATGTTAACCTAAGTTATATTGTTTATGATTTAATTCTGTGTATGTGTTTATTCAAGGTTATTTCTTTTGCCATATATAATATCTAAATAATAAATCAAATGTTTATAATTTTAATATGCCCGTCTATTTATTCCTGCATACATAGCACACACCATGCTGATTGTGGTTTGGGTAAAATTTTGATTTCCTGTGGGTTTTTTTTTTTTTTTTAACAGAACGCAATTGTTTTCCTGATAGTGTCAGATATTTTTTTGTTTCGAGTTTAGAGGTAAAAGTATAAATAAATAAATAAATTCTAGATAGCAGCACAACAGCGCTCTGGCGCTCGGTACCACAGGTTTCGGGTTCGAGTGCCGGCGGTGCCATGGATGTTTGCAGTGGTATGGAATCCACTTTTAACCGTAGGATAACAGGATAGTCTAACAGGATCGTACAGCATTGCGGGGGTATTATTACTCCGCGTCCGTAGCTTATCTCCAAGCTACACGCATCTACTAAGTGAGTAACATCGGTGCAGCGCTTGCCTTAAGACAGCTGTCTAAGTGTTTGCCAGCTGTATTTGAAAAAAAAATTCGAAAAATATTGTTTTTTAATGCTTCTAAAATTAGGTCTCTGATGGATCAAAACGAATTTCGAAATCTACGTGATAATTAGATTATTAGGATTTTTAATAAAGCTTTTTAGCTCATAAAATGGGCATTTTAAATGTCCATTTGATGAACTAAAGTTTTCATTCTTCTGAATAAAAAAACATACAATCGTGTTCAAGCGCGTTTTTTGAGTTTTTTTTTTTTAATGCGACTGGCAAACAGACAGCTTGGTCTTGGATGCCTTAAGGCAAGCGCTGCACAGACGTACTCACTTTGCATTACCCAGGGGGCGCGTGTAACTTGAAGATAAGCCACGCAGTAACAATGCCCCCGCAACGCTCTACGATCCTATTAGGACCGGGACCTACGGTTTAAAGTGGATTCCGAACCACTACAAACACCCTTGGCACCGCCGGGACTCGAACCTGTGGTACCGAGCGCTAGCCACGCGGCCATTCAGGCCCCGCGTTTTTTGAGTTAGAAGAATGGAAATTATTCATAATGCATTGTCCATGAAACAGCACGTGAGATTTCGTCACTCGTTCGCGCAACGAGAGATGAATGAACCGCTTATCAAGTTAAACTGCATGTAATTGTATTCTTATGAACTACTAAAATATTTGAAGTTCTCTATTTTAGTTGCCTTATTCAAAAATAGGGTGCGCAGAAGATCTACCTCCCCGTGGTGCACCTGGTAACACTTTTCAGTGACTAAAAGATCTGCAACTTGGCATTATCGTTAGATTAATGAACTCTGTTTCAGCATGTTTTGTTATATTCTCTGTTCCTTTTTATTTTTCTTGCTGTAACTGTTCATAATCTGCCATTGGAAATAAAAAAAAAATATTCAAAAATATATTGGGTGAGGTAAAGGTTTTTTCAAAATTCAAATGAACAATGCAAGTAAGTTTAAAAATAAGAATTTTTTTTATCCACGCATAGCAGTTTCAGCGAAAAAAGGCTTGGAATTGATGAGAAAATTTAATACTTTATTTGCTCAACAATCAGACGGTATAATTGGAATCTAAATTAATTCTCCTATTATTATAACTTTAGATCTACTAAATATACAATTATTTATGCGGCGTAAAAGCGATTTAATGTAATGCACGCGTTTAAAAATGTTTTAAATAATGTAATAAACAATATTGATACGCAAAATTAAATTGGAAATTTTTTTTCGATGGATTAATTTAAAAATTTTGTTGTGCATTGTCTTCTGATTAAGCCATGTTATTTTTCTTCAATTTCCCCCGCACTTTATCTTCATCATAGAACACAAGGAGTATATTAGAAGGGGAAATAAATTTGCGTACAATTAATGTAGAAAAAACATTAATACTTTTAAATGAAAGTCTCGGATACTATACAAAGCAAACGTAGAATCGCATATATTTTAAACGACTGTATCTTGATCTCGTATAAAAACCTCAATTTAATCCAATACAAACAGGAAGACAAGAATAGTACAGATTTATAGAGTATAGATTGATAAAGATATATAAATAAAAATATTTTAATTGAATCTATCGACAGTAACAATTAATAAGTAAAACAAATGACACGGAATATACCAAAAATATTAAGAACTAATAATGAACTTCATCTGTATTTTAAATTATATTATCCAATATATATATATATATATATATATATGTATATATATAATTCTTTGCACATTTTAAAAAAAACCTGATATAAAAGTAATTTATATTTTAAGCAATTATATCTTAAACAAGTGTTGAAAGAAATTTAATTCACTATAAAGTGCATTATTTTCACATCCTCAGTGTAAAACTCTTCAATATCGATCAGCAGAAGTAGACCCAATATAATTACTTCCTGAATCTACCACTCCCCAATTGGTAGAATTATTACATCCAAAATGGATGCACATTAGTTAATTACAGCAACTGGGCAATACTGTTCGGAGACTTCAACTCCAAACACACCATGTGGAATTATGATCAAAGCCATTTAACTGACAGTTGGTCAAATCTAAAGTTCTCAAAATAAGCACCCGTTCAATGTCCTACGTTCTTCCGCAACCACCAATCCTTGGGCATGGCAATCATTAAAAATTACAGCACCTCCGATACAGCATCTTCTCTCAATGATCTCTCAAACGACCATAATCACATGATATGCAACTGCAACTTCTCTTTAAAACTTTTATACACAAGTTCGCGCTCACTACTATTTTTTATAATAATATTCTTAAAAATCCCAATACTCTGCTCAACCGCCTTCCTGATTAGGACATTACTCTTGCCATCAATAATAAACGTCCGCGTACTTCAGTGTACATTTTAACTAAATATTTTTATCGGCACCGTTATTTTATTTATCCTATACTTGTTTTTAAATTTCTAATTTTTCTTCCCTTTTTTATATATATTCTGAGCAAGCCATATTTCTCTCACAATATCATCCTCAATGTTAATCATCCGGACAAAAGTGCATGGCAGATAACGCTGCCAATGTAAAGTCAAACTGTCTTCCTTCTCTACTGAACCAGTTCCGCACTTAAACCACCAACAACTTGTTCCACTTTCAATATTCTATCAACTCCACCATCAGAGGCAATTCTTCAATACCGACTCCGATAATACGTACAACATCTGCTTTGATAGTTATGCCGATCGCAAATTATTTTATACGGAAATTTAACACAAGTGCAAAACTATATTAATTTCTTGTTGAAATTAAAATTGTTAATAGCGCTATCTTGCAGCCGTCCCGAACAAAGTTCACTGAGCAACTGTTTGTTTGCAATTTTCAGTTAAACGATTTACTCAAAATTTGCTATTGACCTTGAACTGACGAAAAGCAATAACAGTCGGGTGATACTCTATAAATAACGCACCGTTGTCCCCCATCTACTGTTATTGGTTTTTAAATTAACCTTAGTCACTGAAGTATTTATCCCGGCTCTGCCATGGATGTTTGTAGTGGTTCGGAATCCACTTTAAGCTGTAGGTCCCGGTCTCCTATGACTGTAAGAGCGTCACAGAGCAGAAGTCAGACTTCTATCTACGGGTGCTCCATCAGTTTAATAGCTGCACCCTTCTTCCTCTCCTTCCATGAGGGATACGACAACAACTGAAGTGTTTGATTTAAAGGAATCGATGAAGATTTATAATTAGTGTCAGCAGGTGTAGAATCTTCCAGTTTTGTATGAAAGGTGTCATCAAAATTAAAGAATGCATATCAAAATATTTAAACATTTTATTATTAATAAATGTGGAACAATTTAAGCATTTTTAAATTAAAACTACAAATAAACACAACTAAATTAGAAGAAAAAAAATCTAGAAATATTCAATTTCAATTAAAAACACCGACAAAATTGATAAAAACAAAAAACCGAGATATTTTTCATGGTTAATAGTAAACTTTTGAATGTATCTACACTAAATCAGACCTCTCGCCAAAAAAAAAAAATTAACACGCATTGTTTTCATTGAGCAGTTCGCAATTGTACAGCAACAGACTAAAAGTTTTCATGAACACTTAAGAAAACTAGGTAAAATATTAGTATAAAATGCACATATATACATCTAATACACATCTTACAATAGATACATCCGATATATATATGCGAGTAAAAATCATTTAGCTGTCATTGATTTATTAATATAATGCATTTAAAATCTTAAATTTTCAAACTACGACATAAAACACTGAGAAAAAATTAAACACCATATAATACTGACGCAATAGAATTTTTAAAAATGCTCCCAGTTAAAATATTTATTTTACAATTACACTAAAAAATTTTTTAAAGCTAATTAACATAACTTAATTCCAATTTAAAAATTGGAACTTTTTTTTAATGTGAAATATTACATTGCTTAAAATTTATGCATTAAAATTTTTTTTATTCATGTAATGAATCATTAATTATGAATCATATTTAAAAAATAGAGATTGTATTAATTTTCAAGTATTACATGTGAAACTTCTTCGATTTCTAACAAAACAATTTCATTAAAACTTTCAAATCTTATAAGCAGCCTCAAACTAATTCATAATGTGAAAAATTCACTTATTGTAGCCGCATTTATTATATTTCAAATATCTATCAAACAAAATTATTGGACAGTCGCAGAACATTTTCTAATTTTTAAATACTTGTTAAATTTACCAGGGCTTTTTTTAATAGCAGCTATGGCCCAAAAAAGTGTGATAGAGAACGTTCAAGAGTTGAGAGATTAGAGAACAGCGTAAACGACATTAGGCATAAAAAATTATACACAATTAAATTTCATAAAAATTTTAAAAAACTCTTATTAACGGCAAGAGGTAGTTACTATTTTCGTTTACGTTTATGAAAGTGCAGCGACTCTTTCGAGTAGAAATCATAACAAAGAGGGCATTCTTCCTTATGTTCGGAATGACATCTTCGCAAGTGTTCTTTCAGTGACCTTTTATGGGCAGATTTAAAATCACAATAATCGCAACGATGCGGTTTGTATGTAGAGTGAACACCAGCGTGTTCTGCGAGACCGGACGATTGAGGAAAAGATTTTTGGCAAATATCACAGGTGTACGGTTTCTCACCAGTGTGAACACGCATGTGTGTTTTTAGACAATCCGCTCGGCGAAAGGTTTTTGGGCAAGTGTTGCACACGTGCGATTTCTTACCAGTGTGAGCACGCTTGTGACGGGAGAGATTTGACGAGCTAGAAAATACCTTCTGGCAGACACCACACACGTGCCTTTTTTCTTCATTTCTTGAATTGTTAGAAGAACTCAGAGCTGAGCTCGAACAATCCGGAGAACTTGCGAAAATATTACTTTGAATCATTTTACAGCTATTGTTCTCACTGTCGCTTATTACGTCCGTTTTGTATGAGGCTTCCTCCATGCTCAATTCAAGAGGCTGGTCGCTATTTTCGTCAGGATTATTTTCGAAATTACCCATTATTTCATTCCACATACAAGACCTGGATAAGAAGTTGTTAGTATTGGATAAATCATTTTTATCTAAAGTTGGCTGCAACAAGGAGTAATCAGCAGATTGTCGCAGTTCTTCTGAAGAACGGACAACTTGTTCTCCTGCCACACCCATATCGAAGAAGATGGGATTTATTGGGTCTAATATACGGTGAAATAGATTAGATGATGGTTCAGTTGGCCCATCTTCAACATTGCCTCTAGCGAGTAGATTCTGCATGTGATGCGCAGCTGGTACTCTTGGTAGCGTTTCAGGAAGTGTCTGGTCATCTTTCTCCCCTTCGAAGCTGTCGCGAAAACTCCCGGATGTCTTTTCATCTTCCGACATTCTTAAAATAATTAATTAAAAATAATTTTCGGTTTTCGTAAGTAAAATATTGATTTAGTAGATTACAATTCTAGACTCAAAATTACAGATAGAGCTCTGGTATAATTATGAGAATTATCAATTTGAACTAGAAAAGGGCAAAAAAACATAAAATAGCGCGTTGTATTCCTAACATGCCTATATTTATGAACTACAATTTTTGCGCTGACTTCATGCGCTGTACATCATTACAGATCTTGCGAATATGTAAATTTTGTGACGGAATGGAACTACGATGAAAGTTGTGGATGGGACTGAGAAATGTTACGCATTATTCAATTGAACATTAATTAAATTCGAAATATTTCTAACAGATTAGATCTAAATCGTGTGTGAATTTAAATGATTTAAGATATCCAACTCTATAAGAAAATAAAAAACGTCTTCTAAATTTTGGAATCTATGTTGAGGAAATTTCGATTACAAAGAATCAGATGGAAATGGATTCGAATTATGTTGATGACTCTAATTAGAATTTGAAGCACAAAGAAGAAATTTAGTGCTTTTTTAGGAATAAAATTATTTAAAATACATGTAAAATAAATTAAATACTTTAATTATAAATTTTTACTTTTTTTATAAATTTAATACTTTGGCAAATCAACTGAAAGAAATTCAAACATATGCATGAGAAGAAAACCAACGTACATCAAAGCCAAGCCATGGATGTTTTTTTATCCGTTTAATAAGAATCGATTTACATTAAGTAAAGAAGTATTTCACAGGTATTTAATTTTTAATGGCTAACTTTTGAGAACAATTTGAAGTAATGTATTAAATGAAAAACTTTCATGTACTGCAATGTAAATGTACGTAAGAAATCTTTTTTGAAAAATTCGAGTTAAAACGGCCTGATGAAAAGCATGTTGGATTCGAATCTGGACAGGAGAGGCAGAGTTTAAAGTTTTCTTTACCTACACATGGAATCGACACGTGAAATCTGTAGGGTGCCTGACCCTTCCGTTGAACTCGGAGATTCTGTTTGAAAACTCGAAACACCATAAATGAGGGTGCCATTAGGAGTTGCGAAGGCTAATCTAATCTTAAAGTTGAATTGAAATCCACTGTGTTCATTCCCCTAGGTAAAGCTGAGTTCCCTTTCTTTGAAATTAAGAAGGCCTTTGGCCTGAAGATGTATTGCATCCAATCTCGACACATATAAGAGCTTATTTTTACTGTTTCATTTCTGGTCTGATTACCACCCGACTCGCAGCCTTGTGAAAAGTTGCGTACAGGTGGCTTCAGACTCATGTCTGTTGATGGCGTTTTTCACTGCTTTCAGGAAAGAAGAGATCAGACGACAATTATGTCTCGCTTCGATAGTAAGGCTGCCTGGTGGGAGTTATCAGGATTTTCTCCCATATGGAACGGGCACTTGAAGTCATAAGAATGGTTCCGAAGTAGTGGCACAACTTCATCAATAATAGGAGGTTTTTTTTTTTAAATATAAAAACTCTGTATCGATGAATTCGTTTTTCACTCACAACATGCAGCAAGGTAGCATTTTGAGTGCTTTTTTTTGTTTACAATTTACATTAGTGATGGATTTTACGTTATTCCAGGTTATAAACAATGGTTAGTTTATGTAGGTGATATTTTAGTGTTGAGCACAGATAAAACATTTTCTGACCTCAAACGTCAAACAAAACTTTTATACAAATCAATACAAGGGTTCAATACTTGAATATTCCCGTTACATTCTTACAAATATAAAGCTGTTATTTTTCTAATAGAAAACAAACAACTCCTTAGCATTTGTTTTATCTATAATTATAACATTCCATGGAAAGAGCATGCGGTTGTCGACTCTTGTAATAGTAGAAGCTTTTGTTCCTTGCAGAACTATTCTATATCAAGCATATTTCTTCTCCTTTTTCATCGTGCTTTCGATTTAATCAATCAGATCCCCATTTGAAATGTCAGATTCCATGCAGACAAAATTCACAAATAATTTAGATAAGCTACGTATTTCTGTGTCATCGTTAATACGCAATTTTCCCCCACTTCAACTTCATTCTCCTTCATGATCTTAGTTTCCAAAACAAAGCCAACCACAAACCTTTGATTAAAAATCTTTTTTAGCACTAAAAAAAAAAAAAAACATCATTAGAAAAATAAAATATTTCTCTCCTCCGATGCTTCTGAAAATTCACTACACATTCAACAGCAGCTATTAAAAGTTCCACGGATTATTTTTTTTTTTCAGATAGTATGTAAGAGTGTTTTTACCGGTGAAGTTCTTGCAATTTTACTACTGATCTCGTCATACATCGAATCAAATCGTTATTATATTATTTTAACGGTTAGTTTTTCAGTATTACAAATCATCAGAAATTATAACTTTCAATGTATACTTGATGATTTATTTCAGTAGCCCGTTATTGCAGCTTATTTCAGTTCATCTTCATCTGTCACATTTGTTTGGGTTCCTGGTCAGACTGGAATCGCAGAGAATGAGTTAGTGGATCATCTTTCAAAAAAGGCATCGGATGATCTGATCGCGGGACAGCAAATACATAATTATAATTTAATTATTATCAAAACTGATAAATGGGAGAGACTTAATAAATGCGTAAATTGGAAAGATTTTTCATTGGTCTCGAGGAATAAAGAAAAAGGGCGCAATCTTGAGAAGCTCTGTATGGCATTTTTGATTCAAAATTAGTGTACAAAGTGGTGGTGTAGTGCTGTAAGCCCTTTAAATATGACTCTGAAATGCTGATATCCTATACATTTAATTGCGTATGTCTTAGCTCAGAATATCCGGCATTGAAAAATAAATAATTTATGACCAACAATGATTTTTTGTAATAAAAATACTGAAAATTCGCATTGTTAAATTGATATGTTTGCATTATGCTAGAAATGCATGTGTTGCAACAATGAATACATTGGTTGTAAGCATACATTCAATTGTAAGTGTGGTTAAGAGTGGATGATAAAAGCGCTTATTTATTTTTGATAAAGTTACAAGAAGTAACATGGAAACTTTCACGTTTGCCTTAAATACAGCTTTTGCTATCTTGTTTTGGATTTGCTGCCTTTATCAATCAGTTTTCTATAAAAATTACTGTCATACAATATTACTAATTCCGTATGCCATTGTTATTCAATTTGCCTTTAAGAAATTTACTTTAAAAAAGAAAACCACTTTCGATAGAAGTCAACAAACTGTACTTGCTACCGCTGAATTTATGAAAATTGAAACTTCTGAAAGCCTTACTTCAACTGATGATCTCAAAGATTATTTTTCGGATACCAAAGATATCGTAATAATTAACGTTAATAAAACAATGGATAACTTGAAGGAATATGGCTCAGAAAATCACGATCCTTTTACATCCTATACATTTCCATTTACTATTGAACATTTTCAAAAACTTTCAACCTTTCGTCCCAACTCATCTTATGTGGCTGATTCTGAAAATATTTCTTGCTCTGATAAATCTGTTGCTGCAAAAGTAATAATTGACACTCAAGATTGCTCAAACGACGTTCTTCTTCAGTCAGCTAAAGTAGATGCTAAAAATATGTTAAAATAACAACCACCTACTGCTAAGCAAAATTTGATTTCCTATGTTAATAATGGCTTCCAACTGTCATCAAACACTTCAAAATCTTCAATAGTATTATCAGTTACAAAACATGCAGAGATTTATGAAATATATTTCGAGGAAGAGGTTACATCTCGAAGGAAAAGATTTAACATGTATCCCAGGAAATTTGAATTTGCAAAAATTGTTCGTTCTAAATGGCATAAATTCAAACGTCAAAATGGAAAACTTCATTGAGTAGACTTCTTACAATATCCACAATTGCATTTCAATATCATGTAATAATATTTTCTCACTTATAGAAAAATATTCACAGTTTAACTGAAAAAAAATAGAAAATAATAATATAAATAAATAAATATAATTTTAATAGAAAAAGAGGAAGGAAGACTTTTTTGCATTCAACACTGGCGTGCTTTCACTCATCATATTTATTACATATTAGGGGTACTTAGTCTGCACCAAGTCTTGGCGATTAAAACTTTTGTATAGATTGTAAATATTTTTTTTCTTTCTTTATTTAACTGAGGCCTTTGTTTTGTGTCATACAGCGAATATAGATGTACAAAAATATGCTACATTTTTTATTACTGCGGCCTTGGAGTAAATGCATATGAAGATACATATATGAAGAAATGTGACTTTATTTTTCTCAAATGTGACATTTAATCTCGATTGTGACTTTGCTGACCAAATAGGGTCA
The DNA here is from genome assembly GCA_021605075.1 of Caerostris darwini. Classification (NCBI taxonomy): domain Eukaryota; kingdom Metazoa; phylum Arthropoda; class Arachnida; order Araneae; family Araneidae; genus Caerostris; species Caerostris darwini. Next base: position 140,358 of record BPLQ01002920.1, read on the forward strand.
TATTTTTTACCGATTTTGACTTTTAACATCTTTTTGTTGGCGACGTTTCCTTTGATTCTGGCATCTGGACAAGACCTCTGACAGCCGGACGAAAAGATCAATAACATCCAGTTGTGCTGGAGAACATCAATTCGTGGAGATGAACAATAGTTAAAAGCATGGCGGCAAATTCTTACAGTTTCGAAATGCATACATCAATAGTCTTTTTGGCCCGAGGATGAAATAACTATTGGATTTGAAGATGGATTCGATCAGCTTTAAACGAAATAGAACAATAATATTTTTGACCTAATAGCATAATAAAACAACAGCATATGAAAACCATTAAAAGACATGAATTGATAAAGATATTTCTTCTGGATCAGAAGATGAGTTTCTTTAGCATGCATAGTACAGTAGTTTTTTTCGACACAATACCATTTTACTATTATAATTTTAATCATCCAAAAATTAATTTTGTTTGCACCCATCTTCCACAGATTACTAATAAGATTTACAATAAAATATGGGTACTTACGTATTAACGCCACCTCAGCTACAGATTTGGCGGTTTTTAAGTGGCGCCAATCTACACTTAGAATTTTTGTGACAAATTATAAAATATATAAAACACTTTATTTAAAATCAAAACACTTTCAAAATTGAAAACACTTTATTTAAAAACAAAGTAGTCAATCAGATTTCGGTGGAAAATGGGCCGATATAGAGTTTAACATTTTAATAGTTAATTTAATTCAAAATATTATAATTTACCTATTTTTTTCAACTATGAACTGATTAATTCGTAATTTTATAAGAAAATTTCTTAGGTAAAATATTAAGCAGCATCAATATATATATATATATTGATGCTACTTAATATTTTATATATATATATATATATATAATTGATTTTATTGATTAGAAGACATGCATTAAATTAAAAAGGAAATTATAATTAGAGTGGAATTTTAAAATTTGTATTTTTGTTGTCATTTCAAGAAATATTTGCAACACATTTTGTATTGTTTTGCAAAGTCAAATAATTTTTCTTTATTCTTCGCTCAGTTACGATTTTTTTTTTAAAAATTTTAGTACTGAATAATTTTATTAGAAATATTTTATATATTTCTTGATAATAATTTGTTTTCTGTATTTTGATTTTGCATGTTTTGCTTTAACATTAAATACGATGTTTAACTGAAATGCGAATTTTTTTAAATGCAGTGTAGTAAGACATAAATGATTGATTTAAAAATATCAAATTATGTATGTTTTTTTCTATCGACTAAGAAATAAATGTTTATATGTTTAATGCAAGTTTTCATAAGCAAAAGCGTTTTATTTTTTAAATTAAATCTAAAATTATATGTATTCAATTTTTTGAAAAATTGAAAATTTTTCTCAGTATAAAATAAAAACAATGTCATGCATAAGGAGACTAAATAATTATGTATGAGTAAATAATGAATAAATATCAGAAATATGTTTTTAAATAAATAGTTTTAAAATCTTTTTGGGAATTATATTATTTCTAGATTTAACATAATTGCAGCTATTTTTATGAGAAAAAAATGCATCTTACAAATTTCAGTTCAAGTCATAAATTGGAAATGAAAAATTGTTTCAATTCTTCAAGTCCCATTAGAAGAAGATTTAAAGACTACAGCTAACATGTAAATTTTTATTAAAAATAAAATTATTTAAAAATTTGATATTTTACAAGACAATTAAAAGATGGCAAATAAAAATTATATTATTTGTGGAGAAAAAGTTAGCAATTTTTACAAATTAAAAAAATATTAGCTTGAAAGGGGTAAAAAATACACTCAATACTGAATAGTTTATAAACGTCAGTTATAAGGAGATTTAAAATTAAGTTACGGCTTATTTATTGGAAATTTATAAAAAAAGATTTAACTTTATTTGTTCAACAATGAGTTTTTGTTTTTGTTTTTTATGAAAAGTATTATTATTAATTTTTTTTTCGTTTGAATGCAGCAGGCAACCACTCAGACAATTGTCGAGAAAATTATTATTAATTAATTGAAAATTATTATAATTATTATTCTTATTTTCTCTGAAAATTATTATTATCATTTAATTTAAAATTATTATAATTATTATTCTTAATTTTTTTTTTTAAATTATTAAATTTTCATAAGTATAAAAATAATATAACTACTCACCAATAAATTTCTTCTAACAGTTCCTAGATGGCACGACGATATGGAAATATTCCTTGATAAAAAATCTCCGATACAAACCCGATTTTAAAAAATTTCGTATCGCTCAATAGTACCCGACCTATAGCCGGTATAGCTTAAAGGAATTTCGATTCATAATTAAAATAAATCGTGGCATTCCTGTGCCATTCGCAAGAATTTGTATTTAATCCCCTTCATTAATTAGGTTTGCGAAAATAATAAAAACAAATGCCGTACGATAGATTTCTAATGAGATTTATTTTAATTTTCACTTTTCTACCTTTCATGTCAGCAAATTCATGAATGACATCATCATACTTAATATTTTTAATGGCATTGCATTCTATTGAAATAATCGAAAGATTAGATGATCGTTCTTGACCGATAGCTATGATCTTTAATATTATTATTATTTTTTTTTTATAATTTCAACTTGTTTGAAGCATTAAAAACGGGTTGAGTTACAGATATACGAAGAGCGACATTGATATTTGGTTAAGACTCAATTAATTCAAAATCATGAAGAGCCGGTTTCTGTATTTTTTATATATGAGTAGTTACTTCATACATTCAATTTCCCATGTGAATTCATACTTTTTTAATATTTACTATATTTAATTGCGAGATCTACAACCGAATTTTTTTTTACATCTGCAGCAGTCATGTATTGTAAAGACGAGTCATAGAGAAAGCAAAAAGTTAACACAGATAGTTTCCATTTTTTGATAACGCCAATCTGCACAGTGCAGTCACATTAATGTGACCACCACCTACTTTCGACGTCAACGTGAAATAACCAGTCACAAAAGGCAGGTGGAAGCACATTGCAGTGGAGTGTATATAAAGGATGCCCTAGGGCATCGGAAAGCATTTCAATCGTTGGCGTAATGCAGAAACGTAGCAATTTATCCGACGTCCAAAAGGGCATGATTATTGGCTTTCGGGGCAAGGGTGGAAGCATTTCGGAAACGGCTGACTTTGACAATTGTTCGCATGCCGCCGTGGTAAAAGTATACCTTGCATGGCAAAATGGCACCATCCCAAATCAGCGGCGTGGCACATGTGGTGCACCACGGGCTATAGATGACAGAGGCGAACGAAGGCTACGGAGATGAGTTCGGGCGAATAGACGTGCAACTGTTGAACCAAGGGGCTACCCAGATGAACCAAAGGGTTACCAAGAGTGTATCCTAAACAACAGTTCAGCGAACGTTGCTGTGCATGGGCCTCCGCAGCAGACACCTGGTTAATGCACCTATGCTGACTGCTGTTCATCGGCCACGAAGGCTGAAATTTACACGCCAGTACCGTAACTGGACGTTCACAGAGTGGCGACAGGTGGCTTTTTCCGATGAATCCCGTTTTATGCTCCATCGGACAGATGGACGTTGGCGTATACGGCGTGAAACGTCTGAAAGCAAACACCCTGCAACAATTGCCGGAAGGATCCAAACTGGAAGAGGGAGCATTATGGTTTGGGGAATGTTTTCCTGGCATTCACTGGGTGCACTCATCATTGTGGAAGGCACAATGGATCAGTACAAGTACGCATCTGTCCTTGCGGACCATGTCCAACCCTACATGCGAATTATTTTCCCTCACAATGATGGCATCTACCAGCAGGACATTGCGAGGTGTCATACAGCTCGCAGTGTATGTGCGTGGTTCGAAGAGCACCAGGATGAGTTTACTGTACTCCCCTGGCCAGCAAACTCACCGGATTTAAGGGATCCCAATCGAGAATCTGTGAGACCATCTCGATCGGGTTGTTCGCGGCATGGATCGTCAACCGCGTAATCTAGCGCAGCAGACCACGGCACTGCAGTCGGCATGGCTCAACATCCCAGTGAACACCTTCAGAAACCTAATTGACTCTCTTCCTGCACGTCTGGCAGCTGTCCGCTCTGTCAAAGGTGGTTATTCTGGCCTTTGACAGGTAGTCACATTAATATGACAGGACTGTGTATTTAAGGCAATAGAGATTCAACAATGCAAATTTGTATTTTAAATAATTCTTCGGGTGTCTGATTACTTTCTTCATCTGCTGTTTCATTTATTTCCATTATATTAACTCTTTTTTCTTTTGTTAATTAAGATATCCTTTCTATTTACCCATTTCTTCAGCCAAATTTTGTACTTCACATAAACGTTGTTCAAAACCTGCATCTCGAAGCCCTTTTGTGATGTACTACACTACATAATCCAGCAATTAATTTTGTTCCACAATTTATTGAGAAATCTTTCTGTTGTAACTCTTTATTAGTTTGATAAATGCATTGTAGAATTTTAAAAAACAGTACCTATAAACGTATAACTTATTTGTAAAATCAAACTTTTTGCGTTATATACAGCTTCCGAATTTGAAAAATTGTTTCCATTCCTTTCATTACTTCAAGTAATTGCAAATACAGCGCCTTTATGGCACCGGGCTTTAACGAATCTCTAGTAGCAGAAAAACTTTTAAGGGATAATTTTGACACTGTTCTGTTGTGGACTTGAGGACGAGAAAAATTAAACAATCTCACCACGGCAAAATCATTTTTAGAGTTGTAGATGCAGTGAGGACACAAGCTAAATTTAGATTATGAATATACACATATTGTTAAATTATTAGTTTCCAAAATACGTGCACTTATTTGCCAGCAGTATTGACATCATTGTCAAAACTTTACTCCCTGAAATCCTGAATATCCAATTTATCAACTTAAACTTCTGTCCATAAACCTTCTTCCGTTTTACACTACCTCGTTTATTCTTCTCTTGAAACATCAGGGATTCAATCGAATGAAATGATGCAGCACTTTCTTAATTATGGGTTGAGTCATAGTTTTGCCTCCAACTAATTTTATTATTTCATTTGAATAGTGGGTGAGAAATAAGAAACTGGACCTTTTTTTTTATATACTTTTTAATACATTCCTGTACAGTAATATTGTGATGGTTAGCAAATTCAATCAAATTCTTTAAAATATGCCGGAATTTGGATCTCTAATAATTTCACTTTCTAAGAGCAATATTATTTTGTGACAGAATAAAATGATATTATATTATTTTCAAAGAATCTCCGTTAACTTTCAAATCTAATTTCTTATAACAGTTTCTCCATTAGTATGTTTAACATAAGACCACTCCTTTGTAAATTTTCGCCCTGGTTTCAAAACTAATGTTGTCACCTAGGATCTGGACCATGTGTGACAAGGGAATATAATAATTTATTCATAATAGCAAGCCAGAGATGGGGATCATTGTATTTTAACAGTGCTTCTTCTGGAACAGTAGAGCACATATTTTATACGGTATTATCGATTTGTGTGACAGTACTTTCCACTTTTGAATTATCATGGAGCAACTTCAGTACAAATATTTTGGGAAGTAGTAGATTTTTCTTCTTGCCCCTCGTTCATTGAAAGGGGGGACATCCAATATAGTGCTATGCCACCAGTTTGTGAAGTTGCGTTAGATTTGACTTCCTTATGCTTTGTTGTGAAGTGACCGGAGCTTCATTGCAGATGAAACGCACGGATTTATCCTTTACAACTGTAAAAAATATTTTCAGGTCCATTAATCTTTCAAAGAAGACACTCTGTGTCAACTTTTCCTTACATTTACATTTAACTTAATTAGCATTTTGCAGTTGACATTTTTCGGGTTGAAATATTTCACGAATATCCACAATAACACAAACAAACACCAACCATATGATCCATATGATTTTTAGTTGGCCCTAACCTTCATAAGACACATGTATAAATTTGACAGCTGTTGCACTATTAGTATGTGAGTTATAGCATTTTTAGTGTTCATCACGTGCAGTCCATTCGGCTGGCTGTCGATTGGACTCCGGTATGAAACGATGGAGCCATGTTTCATCCATTGTCACATATCGACGCAAAAATTCTGGTTTATTACGATTGAACAGCACCAAACACTGCTCAGAATCCTCCATTCGTTGTTGTTTTGGGTCGTTTGTGAGCTCTGCGCTGCATCCACTTTGAAAAGAAAATATTCATTCACGATATGTCCAACACGTTCCTTTGATATCTTTAGGGTCTCAGCTATCTTAATCCACTTCACTTTACGGTTATCAGAAATTATTTTGTGGAATTTTTTGATGTTTTCGTCGGTAACAGCCTCTTTGGGGCGTCCACTGCGTGCATCGTCCTCGGCGCTCATTTCTCTACGGTTGATTTTCCTGGTGCACAGTCCGAATAATGTTTATCAAGCCAAGCCTTGGCTTCAACAGTATTTTTTTTTTCGCCAAAAAGCAATGCTTTATTAACACACGAAATTCCTTTTTATCCATTTTTTCAAACTAACAAAAGTTGCTTCACTAAAAATGCTATAACTCACATACTAATAGTGCAACAGCTGTCAAATTTATACAAGTGTCTTTTGAAGGTTAGGGCTAACTAAAAATCATATGGATTTAATTCTAGTAGCGCCGTCTATGTGTCCGCCTACGAACGTTTCAACCCACCTGTTATATGGAATACATATTATACACTCAAGAGCCAAAACATTATGACCAACTGTCAATAATGAGTTGGCCCACCTTTGGCGCGCAACACAGCTTCAACCCGTCTTGGCATGGATACCACAAGTCCTTGGTAGATGGCCGGAGACAGATTGTACCAGATGTTTAAGCAACGGTCACGCGAATCCGAGATATTGCGAATTGGTGGTCTTTGAACTCTGAGCTGCCGTCACAAGACATCCCAAATGTGTTCTATCGGATTAGAATCCGGTGAGTTAGGCGGCCAGGACATTAACTGGAATTCAGCATCATGTTCCTGGAACTACTCCAACACAATTTTAGCCTTGTGAGAAGGGGTGTTGTCCTGTTGGAACATTCCATTTCCAGCTGGAAAAACAGAGGTCATGTGAGGGTGCAATTGGTCTGCAATGATGTTCAGATACCCTGTAGCATTCATGATCCGCTCTACCACAACCACGGTTCCCAGAGGCGCCCAAGAGAACGTCCCACAAAGCATAATACCACCACCACCGGCCTGTGTATGACCTACTGTACATTGAGGGAGCAACTGGAAGACGGCGTATCCTGACACAGCCATCGGCGTGATGAATGACAAACCGTGATTCATCTGGCCAGCCAACTCTCTCCCACTGATCACTGACCCATGGACCAGTCACGATGTTCCCGGGCCCAGCGCAGGTGCAGTTGGCGATGACGCTTGGTCAGCAAAGGCATACGAGTGGGACGTTTGCTGCGTAGCCCCATGTCCAACAGTGTCCGCTGAACAATGTGCTCCCATACTATTCTACTAGGCCCTGCATTGTATTGGGCTGTCAGCTGAGCCACTGTCTGGCTCCGGTTTTGCTTCACCATGCGAGAAAGTCTCCGACGACCTTTTTCTCTGATAGCGTGTGGACGTCCAATACCATGTCGTTTACTGCTGTTTTCACCGTCATTCATCCTCTTTGCATATGTACTAACAACTGTAGATCGCGAACAGCCCACGAGTCGTACAGTTTCGAAAATACTTGTTCCGAGACTTCGAGCCATTATAATCTGCCCTCTGTCAAAGTCGCTTAGATCCGCAGCCTTTCCCATCACACACAGAAGTAAGTGAAAGAATGATTCTTCAGACTCTCCAGCAGCAGTTAAATACCACTTCCACCTGATCACATGCCTTCCACGTCATCCAGCGAGTTCATTGCAAAATGTAGGGGTGGTCATAATGTTTTGGCTCTTGAGTGTATTTTGTATAGTAATACAATAATATGTAAAATATAATATTATTTATTTTATAACAATATCGTTAGTATGTTATATGAATATAATATCCTTTTTTTTTAATACAATCTTCAGGCTGGCCAGAGCTCCCGTAATTTGCCCATCCCAACTCTAAATAATGTAAATAGATCAGGAGTAACTTTTTAAAATGATTATTTTAAAAGAATTAAATTACAAAGTAATCGAATATTTGGCAGAAAAAGCCTGCGAAATAAAACAATATTTGCTTAACTTTTCTGATAAATTGAAAACATTTATTGATATCATAATTGCAAAAAAAAAAAAAATTATGAAATTGCTACGATGTTTTTCGTAGAAAACTTTGAAATTAATATACACTCATATCCAAGAAAGCAACCAAAATTCACGGATTTATAAGAAACTGAGTACTATAATTATATGAATTTGTCTGGAATGTGATATAGCATTATGGCACATAAATACGAAGGAAAAAATTTAAGAGCACTGCATATGATATATAATTGTAGCATGAAACAATAAAAATGGAAATAGCCTGTGACAAAGAGAATTCCGAACAAAAAAAAATAACTCAGAAAAAAATGAAGCCTTGTGAATTTAATATGGAATGCTATCTTCCCTGACTTGCACACACATATCACAACGTGTTTTTATGCTGACAAAAAATTGTTTATCCTAGTTTGCGGGAATTAAGCTCCACTCTTCCAGAAATGCCGTCTTCAGAGCATTTACATATCGTGAAGGAGGAACGTGCTATTGCTCTTCCAAGGTAGTCCCATTAATTCTCTATCCGGGTGAGATCAGGAGACTTTGCTGGCCACGGTTTATCTGAATGTCTTCACTTTCAAGGAATTCGTCAACTAGGTTCACTCAACTTACATTTTTCATAAATAATCCAGAATTTCAGGAGATAATGGAGGGAAGCACGTAAGCCGTTTATATAGGGATATTTCCGGGAAAAATTCTATAAAAATTGCATATTTTTCAAAAAATATTTTTTTATGAAAGTACTATTATATGCGTATCTGGCATAAAGCGACGCAAATTTGAAGGAAATTTCGTACGATGATTCAGATAAAAAAAACTACGTTTATTGTAAAACCTGAGGGTGTGTGTATAGAATAAATGTAGAAGACATTTACACATTTTTATTACTATTTTGAACACACACACATACACACACACACACACACATACACAGCCGGACATTCCTATAGGCTAACTAGGTTTCAGCCTAGGGCCTCAAGATCAAGAGGGGCCTACATTCAAATTATAAGAAAAATTAGAATTACACTATTCTAAAAACAGTAAACACTAAAACGCTGAATCGAAAATAAGGAGAAATTATGAAATAAATTTATCTGAATTGAATTTGCTTTAATCTTCAATGTATTGAATATATTTCATTTAATTAGATGGAAAATATGATAATTTCTATTGCATATTTTATTTTCGTGGGCAAAGATTTTTATTATTGAATTTTGTTTCTTCGTAAATGTTATGTTTCATAAGTTATTGTTACAAGTACTATAAATGATGAGAATAAATGTCAAAATAAGTGTTCTCGACTTTTTTTTATTTATTATCCGTGCCAAATTTTTTTCTAAAGATTAGTACCCATCACAACTTGTTTCATTTAACATGTTGATATACACTCAAGAGCCAAAACATTATGACCACACCTACATTTTGCAATGAACTCGCCTGGATGACGTGGAAGGCACGTGATCAGGTGGAAGTGGTATTTAACTGCTGCTGGAGAGTCTGAAGAATCATTCTTTCACTTACTTCTGTGTGTGATGGGAAAGGCTGCGGATCTAAGCGACTTTGACAGAGGGCAGATTGTAATGGCTCGAAGTCTCGGAACAAGTATTTCCGAAACTGCACGACTCGTGGGTTGTTCGCGATCTACAGTTGTTAGTACATATGCAAAGAGGATGAATGACGGTGAAACCAGCAGTAGACGACATGGTATTGGACGTCCACACGCTATCAAAGAAAAAGGTCGTCGGAGACTTTCTCGCATGGTGAAGCAAAACCGGAGCCAGACAGTGGCTCAGCTGACAGCCCAATACAATGCAGGGCCAAGTAGAATAGTATCGGAGCACACTGTTCAACGGACACTGTTGGATATGGGGCTACGCAGCAAACGTCCCACTCGTGTGCCTTTGCTGACCAAGCGTCATCGCCAACTGCACCTGCGCTGTGCCCGGGAACATCGTGACTGGTCCATGGATCAGTGGGAGAGAGATGGCTGGTCAGATGAATGACGGTTTGTCATTCAACACGCCGATGGCCGTGTTAGGATACGCCGTCTTCCAGGCGAACAGTTGCTCCCTCAATGTACAGTAGGTCATACACAGGCCGGTGGTGGCGGTATTATGCTTTGGAGGATGTTCCCTTGGGCGTCTCTGGGATCCGTGGTTGTGGTAGAGCAGACCATGAATGCTACAGGGTATCTGAACATCATTGTGGACCAGTTGCACCCTTACATGGCCTCTGTTTTTCCAGCTGGAAATGGAATGTTCTAACAGGACAACGCCCCTTGTCACAAGGTTAAAATTGTGTTGGAGTGGTTCCAGGAACATGATGCTGAATTCCAGTTAATGTCCTGGACACCTAACTCACCGGATCTCCATCCGATAGAACACATTTGGGATGTCCTGGGACGGCAGCTCAGAGTTCAAAGACCACCAATTCGCAATATCTCGGATTTGCGTGACCGTTGCTTAAACATCTGGTACAATCTGTCTCCGGCCATCTACCAAGGACTTTTGGCATCCATGCCAAGGCGGGTTGAAGCTGTGTTGCGCGCCGAAGGTGGGCCAACTTGTTATTGACAGGTGGTCATAATGTTTTGGCTCTTGAGTGTATATGGAGGTGAAAGGGCCCCATAAGTGGAATAGCCCGGGGCCTCTTTTCATCTAAATCCGGCCCTGCACACATATACAAACAAAGTTCATTTTATTTTCTAACGTGTTCAGTCTGATAGCCCCTTCGTTGAACTTTCATAATACATCTTGATTTCCAAGATAAATGGTCTTTTCTGGAAACAGCAAGGTTAGATTTGTTTCACCCTCTTCCACAGAGTCCGTCCAATGTTTTGGAGTTTGCTTTAAAAGCCCAGATGTACAGTAATCCACAGCAGACACGTCAGGGGGGCACATTTAATTGGAATAAATTCGCTTCCTGTTTCCTTTCTTATTTTTTTTAAATATAGAGAAGCTCATCCAGGAGTACGACTGGCAGCCCTATCGTGATAAAACTTGAGACGAGACAGAGAAGACTGTTTAGATAAAGTGATGAAACACATGGGCCTGAATGGCCGAGTGGCTAGCGCTCTGGCGCTCGGTACCACAGGTTTCGAGGTCGAGTCCCGGCGGTGCCATGGATGTTTGTAATGGTTCGGAATCCACTTTAAGCTGTAGGTCCCAGTTTAACATGACTGTAAGAGCGTCACGGAGCAGAAGTCAGACTTCTAACTACAGACTTCCCCTTCAACCATAAGCTCGTGGGCTTGGCCTAAATGTCTGCCAAGTGGGATAAGAAACAACAAACAAACAACAACATCCATTGGCTCAATGATGCGACTCGTCTTAAATTGACACTGATGCGTTTTAAGAACTACTTTCAAAGAATGTGTTTCATTATCATCATGATTGGCGCAACAGCCCCATGGTGAGCCAAGGTCGTCTGCCTACTGGCAGATTTCGAAACATCAGATGCTTTCCTTTTAAGAGGTAGGGTTGTCAGCCCTACGTCTAATGCTCTACAGTCATGTTAGATTGGGACCTACAGCATAAAGTGGATTCCGAACCACTACAAACATCCATAGCATCGCCGGGACTTGAACCCAAAACCTGTGGCACCGAGCGCCAGAGCACTAGATACTCGGATGGATGTAAATGTAGAAAGCCCTAATGTAGCCGTAATGTAGAAGAGCCTATGGGATCTGATTTCAAGAGGGACATCGTAGAGAATGTTTCAATAAATGTCTGGGCCTTTCATTCATTCCTCTGTTTCCTTATTTCCACCCCTCAAACTCTCCTCCTCTTTTCCCTTTCAAATCCGTTCACAGAAGTATTTTCACACATTAAAACACCATGTCTCCTATCGGTTTTTTTTTATTCATTTATTTTTTTAAGTTAGATTCAAAAACAGCAAGTCTTGAAACTTTAAATACCTTAACATTTGTGTAAATGAACACGTCACTTTAAAATCAGGTAATATAATGATTTTTTTTAATGGAAATCGAAGACGAACTTTTTAAAAGCAGAAAGAAAACTGATTTTATTTTGTTTGGGTCGTGTTTTATTCAGTTACAGTTAAAAAAAATTCAACCAATCAGAAATTTTTTCTTTTTCTTCATTAATGCAACAGCCCCATGGTGGGCCAAGGCCGTCTGCCTACTGGCAAATTTCGAGACAGGATATGTTTTCTTTTTTACGGGGTAGGGTTATCAGCTCTATGTCCAACGTTCTACAGACATATTAGACCGGGACCCACGGCTGATAGTGGATTCCGAACCACTACAAACATCCATGGCGAACCCGAAACCTGCGGCTCCGAGAGACAGAGAGAAATATTTTACATGTATAAAACACACACACATAACTTCCACCTTATAATTTTAAAGTAAAATTATGCCATTACTTCGTAGTAAATAGAATACTGCAAATGCAAATTTTTAGCAGATATAGTTATTGAAACTGAATTTGTTTTATAGATCGTATATGGAGGGTGTTTTTCAAATTATCAAAGGCAATATTACATTATTTAAAAACTAATATAATTACGTAAATTAAAATAGATTAAATATATATTAATGCTGACATGTAACAGGCTGTCTGTTTTCATTCTTGACAGATTTTTGTATTCAATTATTCAGATAGTTATGTTGTGTTGCTCATTCTTTAAAACCTTAAATTAAACAAAAACCCAATCCTAGAAACAATTAGTTACTCCGTTTACCCAACACACATATTAACCATTTTGAATTCCGCAATAACCCATACCAAAAATTTCACCTACAAGTTCGCATGGCTTCAGAGAATTATATAATTGGAAAAGGAAACACTCTCACATGAAATAATTCACAAACAAATTCAAGATTTTAAATATTAACAAAGGTGTATGTATCATTATTTACAAATTTAAGTTTGAAGTGAATCATACAGATATTAGATATTATTATATCTACGAAAGGGTAAAATTCTGATAGTGCATTATTAAAAATATAAGTTATACATGTTGCCATAATCCCAAATTACTAACACACCCAAATTACTACTTAATAATAAAATTATATGGCTTACTGCTTGCTCATCCATGATAGACAGCTTATTGCAGCTTACAGCTTATTGCTTGCCACAACTGATGGGAAGACCTTTTCCTTTTTTTTTTTCTCATGACTAAAGTTTCAGTGTTATTAAAGTTCAATACGCACCATTGTTCAAAGTCTTGGCAGCAGGGGCCAACAGCCCATGGAACTCTTATGTCGGGCAAGAAACCTGCGAAACATGTCCATATCATGTCGCATGGATGAGCATTTACCTTTTTCTAAAGATGCTGTAGCCGAAGGATCTTCTGCTAACTCATTGTAATCGAGAGTCGGCCGCCAAAGCATCATGTCGAATGAAGTCTATCACCACCATTCAAAGTCTCGTGGCTGCACGGGGTCAACCGCTCATGGGGCTCTTGAGTCGGGCAAGAGGTCTCTTGTCTTTGGCTCTGAAGCTCGGCGACCGCGCCAAGCTCTTTTTCTTCATCTGGGCCCTCCAGCACTTCATTACGGGGGATGGGGCAGCTCCGTCCCTTCGTCAACCTCTGTCTTCAATCGTTCTGCACCTTGCTCTTCCCTGGGTCCCTCCTTCCATTTCCATTTTATAGTTCCTTTGGTGGACTCCGTCCATAAATCTCCAAGGAGAGATAACGAGAGTTTTAAAAGTCTTGGTAAATGGTTGTTTTTGACCATCTGGCCCAAAGTTTTGTATGGACCCTGCCAATTAAAATACTTTCCAGAGATCTCCCCTTCACCCGCAGCTGAGACAAAAGACCTGCACCCACCGGAAACGGATCATCCCGTTTGGGCATATCGGACACCCCTTTCAATGGACGCACATAGAATATTTCATAAAATTTTATACAACCATTGCACAATTCATAAATTATCTTAATAAAAAAATATTTATAAAAAAATATTGCTCATATTGACACGACAGTTAAAAAAAGTTGATTTAAAAATAATAAACTTTCGCAAATGTATCAGTGTTTAAGAAAAGATTAATTCATAAAAACACATCCATTCTGAATGGTTATGGTTAAAAAATTATTGTAAATCTAAATACATAATATTTAATGTATTACATTTTGTGATTATAAAGATAAGTAGTTTTATCTAAAATATCTTATACTCTTCAAAGAAAGATTGTTTTTATTTTAGAAAAGAAATTACTTAAATATGTTTTTTTTAATTCTAAATGAGTGAATGGATTTATATTAAAATAGAAAAGGAATCCATCATTCTTAATTTCTTGCTGAAATTCCATTTTCTCGAAAGTATTTAAAAATATCCCAACAAGTTATTATTTCATTAATAAATTGATTTGATACTTACCTCTCGTCAGAATGTGAGCTTTTTAAAATGATGTCACAACGCAGTTAACCATCACCCGAAAAATAAATTATTTAATAAAGAAAAAGGAATGAATAAAAATCTCATGCCAGACCATAATCCGGATCAAACGGGTTTGTTCAGAGCGACCAACGTATCATAATATGCGAGACAGGAAGCCCTCGTCAGTTCGCTCATCAGACGAAAAAAAAGGTTTTCAAAAACTTTTCGCTTTCCTTATTTTCTTATTCAAAAAAAAATATTAGATATTAATTATTAGATAATAGATTAGATTGTATTATTAGATAATTATAAAAATTCATTCATTACATTTAATTAATTAATTTAGTTTTTTTTTAGATTTAAGTTGCATATATCTAATAATAGATGGCGCCAGATAAACTTAAAAAAATGAAAGAAAATTATTTATAAAGGACTTTCTGCAATAGAGTGAAAAAAAGTAGGAATTGACTTTAAAAAATGTATTAGCAATTAAAATCGAATGTAAGTTATTTCAATTTTCATGAGCATAAGCATTGCTTTTTATTTTTTAAATTAAATCTAAAATTATATGTATTCGATTTCTAAAAAAATAGAAAATTTAACTGGGTATAAAATGAAAACAATGTCCTGCACAAGGAGACTAAATAATTTTGTATAATCGGTAAATATCAGAAATATATTTTTAAATAAGTAGTGTTTAACAAGCTGTCTTTTTGAAAATTATATTATTTCTATATTTAACATGATGGCAGATTTCTTGTGGGAAAAGAATGCCGCTTGCGAATTTCTATTCAAGCCATCAATCAATTCTTCAAGTCACATTCTTCAATTCTGCCAATTGCTTCAATTCTTCAAGTCACATTAGAAGAAGATTTACAGACTACAGCTAATTTGTAAAATTTTATTAAAAATAAAATTATTTTAAAATTTGATATTTTACAAGATAATTAAATGATAACAAATACAAAATATATTATTTGTGGAGAAAAATTTAGCAATTTTTACAAATTAAAAAAAATATTAGCTTGGAAGAGGGTAAAAAATACACACAATACCGAATAGCATGTTTATGATAACATCCATAACATATCCGTAACAAATTATTTATTTATAATATGAAAGTGGTTTGAAGAAATTAAATTTTTTAATATTGTTTATTCGTAGGTTTATTTATACTGTAAATAATGAATTTTTAAATTGCGTACTTGTTTTTAAAAATACATCTTTACAAGCCTGTAAGATTGTAAAAAATGGCAAATTCATCTCTTACAAATATACGTATGTCAGTTAGAATATCTGTTAGATGTATAAATATATTTATAAAGTCTTACAAACAGATAATTTATTCTATATAACTTCTTCATTAAATCTGGCCGTTGGTAACACAGGATTCAGATTCGAGTCCTGGCGGTGGCATAGATGTTTGTGAGTGGTTCGGTAACCACGTCAAACTGTAGGTCCCAGTCTAATTAGTCCAACGTGTGCACAAAATGACCATAGAGCGTCAACCCAAACACAAACCAATCTTCATTAAATCCATGATTGTCTAGAAGTACCGGGCGAATTGTTGTTGTTATCGTGTCCCTCATGGATGGAGGGAAGAGGGGTGCAGCATCTGTTCTGATGGAGCACCCGTAGGTAGAAGTCTGACTTCTGCTCCGTGACGCTCTTACAGTCATAGGATACCGGGACCTACGGCTTAAAGTGGATTCCGAATCACTACAAACATCCATGGCACCGCCGGGACTCGAACCCGAAACCTGTGGCACCGAGCGCCAGAGCGCTAGCCACTCGGCCATTCAGGCCCCACCGGACGAATTAGTCTATAATAATAAACAAAGGATAGATATAAATTATAATACAAATTAAGCTCGTGCATTTATTAACGTAACTGTAAGTATTGTGATGAAAATTAGCGGACAACTCCAGTTGAAACAAAGAATCAACGGTTACTTTTAGAATTACTTTCTCAACGCTAGATGGTAATAGGATAGGCCACTTTTAACACTAGTTTAAAAGTTGATCTCAGCAGTTAATCAACAGTGTTCCGCAGTCTCAGCACTAAATGCAGTTACGAGTGGAACACAGGTGGCCAACCCATATGATCTTGCGGGCCACTTTGGAAATGCATCATAACTCCGCGTGCCGCATATAAAATTATATATCCTCACATTAGATTTAGACCCACTGTTAGTAGACATATTTTTTGGAGAGAAAAGTTGAAATATAATGAGTTAGTGTTGTTGTGTTTACTATTATTCTTGCATGTAAACAGAGATAATATAATAATAATGATACTAAACGCACATTGTAAGGAAATATATAACACTAAAAATGAAATATAAAAAATATTAGGTTGGGGAAAAAGAAATCCATTATTTTTTCGATAGATGGCTGTAGTGATCGATATCACGTAAAGTATCAATTAAACAATTTCAGATTTATGCTCGTTAGAAAGGTGGCACTTCATACTAAAATAATTATTTTTCTGTTTTTTGTTTGGTCCATTCAGTTGGGAGTTACAGGGTGTTAAAAATGGAAGTGAACAAAGAGAAAATTCGGTACATTTTACAGTTTTTCTTTGACAAAGGCGAAAATGCAAGCCAGGCGGCTAAAATTGTGAATGGTGTTTATGGTTCCGATACTGTAACAGCCAATTATGTGCAATTTTGGTTTCGTAGATTCCGTTCAGGAATTTTTGATGTTAAAGATGCACCTCGCACAGGTAGGCCGGTCGTCGAAAATGTCGATAAAATCGGAGAAATGATCGAAGTTGACCGGCATGTTAGCAGTCGTAACATCGCCCAAGAGCTAAAAATCGACCATAAAACAGTTTTAAACCATTTACACAAAGCTGGATTCAAAAAGAAGCTCGATGTTTGGGTGCCACACCAATTAACAGAAAAAAACAGGATGGATCGAATTTCCATCTGCGAAGCCTTGGCCAAACGGAATGAGATAGACCCATTTCTTAAACGGATGGTGACTGGAGATGAGAAATGGATCACATACGATAACCCTGTGCGAAAACGATCGTGGTCAAAGAGCGGTGAAGCACCTCAAACGGTGGCCAAACCAGGACTAACGGCCAGGAAGGTTCTGTTGTGCATTTGGTGGGACTGGAAGGGGATTATTTATTATGAGTTGCTTCCATATGGCCAAACGCTAAATTCTGATCTCTACTGTCAACAACTGGACCGTTTGAAGATAGCGATTGACCAGAAACGGCCAGAATTGGCCAACAGGAGAGGTGTCGTGTTCCACCAGGACAACGCTAGGCCACACACATCTACAGTGACTCGCCAGAAACTTCGGGAGCTTGGTTGGGAAGTTTTAATGCATCCGCCATACAGTCCGGACTTGGCACCAAGCGATTATCATCTTTTTCTTGCATTGCAAAATTTCTTTAATGATAAAAAATTGGCATCTAGGGAGGATTGTGAAAATCGACTACTAGAGTTTTTTGCAAATAGAGACCAGGACTTCTATGAAAGAGGCATTATGAAGTTACCTTTAAAATGGCAACAAATCATACAACAAAACGGTGCATATTTGACCCAAATCGGACAATCCGAAGCATGTTAAATAAAGTCCTGAAGTTCATATAAAAATAATGGATTTCCTTTTCCCCAACCTAATATATAAATGAAATAAAAAAAAATGAAATCATTCAAAGATATTTTTTTTACTAGTGCGATATTTGTTTCTGCACTCTTTCACTTAGCTTTTGCAAATCGATCTCAATTTGGGTATTTCACTGAGGTCACTTAAAGTGAAACCTAGAACCTGTTATATTAGATGTTTCAAGATGCTCACGCTTCACGAGTTCACAGAATATAATTGCGCAGATTGCTTTTCAAAGATTACTTTTCTTAGTATTTTTATTATTTTTAAGGCTTTTCAACGATTACTTTTCACAATGAAATATCTACATTTTTTTAAAAATACATTAAATATTTTGCGCTTATGTTAAGTATACATAAATGTAATGATCAATAAATTATTTGGCATATTCAATTTTTTGAATTTTGTTTCTAAAAATTCCCCCAGTTTCAATTACACTATTTACAATGTAACAAGAGTACATTATTTTACAGAAGTTTGTTATTGATTAAGATCAGATTTAAAAAAAAAAATCGTTTAACGAATTATTTGTTAAATTTATTGAACTGATGAATCTGAGACTTCAAGTCAAGAATTGTTTTTTTAATAAATATTCTAAAACATAAGATAAAAAAAAATAATTTATTATTTGATAACATTTCTCATGGAAAAGAGTGCAGATTCAAGACTTTTAATTTTTTTTTTCTGCTTCTTATAATGTTTTTCTTACGCCTAAATTGATAAAGACAGTTTACATCTTTTTTTTTCCATCATCAGTTTTGCCGCTTATTATTTCATCTAATAGACAGCACATATTAAATTCGGACGTTGTTCTTAGATATGATATTCATATTTAAATCTTTATGTCTGAATAATTCAATGTTATTCGGTGTTCATCTAAAATCCTAAAATACAATGACGTTAAACAATCTGGTATGTTCCAGGCAGGGCCGGATTTAGATGAAAAGAGGCCTTAGGCTATTCCACTTATGAGGCCCTTTCACCTCCCATTTTTAAGTTTGCAAATTACACGAGCGATAATAAAATATATCATTACTGTGATATATATCCACATGTTAAATGAAACATGTTGTGATGGGTACTAATCTTTATAAAAAAATTTGGCACGGATTATAAATAAATAAAAAAAAAGGCGAGAACACTTATTTGGACATTTATTCTCAGCACGCGTTGATCTTATTGATCTATACTAATTGATCTATACCAATTATGTTTGTTTATTAGTCATACGTGTAGAATTTCTCCTTCTTTTTTAATTTAATGTTTACTGTTTTTAGAATAGTGCAATTCTAATTTTGCTAACATTTTGAATATAGGCCCCTCTTGATCTTGAGGCCCTAGGCTGAAGCCTAGTTAGCCTATACGAAAATCCGGCCCTGGTTCCAGGACAATATTAAATAATTTTGATTTAGATTATAATGTTAAAATAAAAAAAAAGAATTAGCATTTAACGGAACAGTTTTGTTCATTATAAGTGCTATGTACATTATAAACAGTTAACCTTCGCTGTATTAACAGAAGGATGCACGCTATTGGTTGTGGCGAACGTCTTCTGTCAGTTAGAGGCACATGATCGGACAGCAGCAACTCTTCTGCCATCCCATGATCACCTGTTGAAACATCACAATTTAATGCACTGTCGAGTTTCAGAATGGAGTTGACGCGAAGTTTGTTAAACCACTATTTTTGGCGAATCGAAAAAATTCTCGTGTGATGACACACTGCCATCACCAGAGAGTATCAACGGTTGAGATAAAAATAAATCAAAATAAGTGGATAACAAGTTGCAAGAACTTTTCTAAAATTTCGTAAACATCAGATAATTGAATTTGGATATTTATAATCAGACATTTATGTAGGGAAAAAATATGCACAAAAAGTTGTGTGAATGCTAAAAATAGAAATATTTTAGTGAAAAAGTTAAAATCAATAAAAAAAATAAGAGAAAAGAACAACGAATGTGTGTGAAAATGTGTCAAAGATAAAATTTCTTATAATTTTGTAAACCTTGATTAGAAAATAAAAAGTGAAAGTAATAAAAAGAATGACGACTCGGGTAATAAATGAATTTTATTTTTTATTCTTTTTATTGCATTAGATTAAAGAGAAAAACTTTCCAAGAATATTGTAAACCAATTACGGTAAGACCAATTTTCAATTTAAATTTCCCAGGGCTTATGGAATTTCAATTTGTTTCCTCTTTTTTAGGTTGCTGACACTGCCTTTCACATCTGTGTGAAATCTGACGCCGAAATATTTATTAGTGTTTCAGTTACGCTCGGCTTTGTGAGACGCTAAAACTGATTCCGGCGATTTTTGAAATGTCTGAATTCATTGAGCAAAGAAGTTGCATTTAATTTTGTTTGCGGAAACGTATAGAATGTTGCAGAAGATTTTGGATGAACATTCCTATATCGGCCATCAACCTCAGCCGACGAAGCAAAATTGGGTGCTTGCAAACCGTCGATTTACTATTAGAGAACTTGCTGATGATGTTGGAATTTGAAAAGGATCGGTCCATTCCCTTTTGGGCCTCAAACGCATCAAATCTCGATGGGTACCGAAAACACTGAATGCAGCAACTCACACTGCGTTGATTCTTCGTGATTTTTTCGCCAAAAATGAAACCGCGCGCTTTGAAGGCCATCCTGCCGATGACTTTTTAGCATGCATTGAGCATTGGAGAAAAAATTGGCATAAGTGCACTGTGTCCGGAGGGGATTACATTGAAGGCGATGAAATAACTTTGGAAGAATAAATAAAGAGTTTTTGAATATATATATATGTATATATTGGGGGCATAGTAATATTTAATTCTATTGTAGCAACACAACTAACAACAAATGTTTGAAAAGAACGTTCATTTTATTTATTATTCGATAAAATATTTGCATTTTTCTTAAAAAAAAAGAATCGTTTTCAGACCTAAAACTATTATTTATTAAGAAAAAATTATAATTATTTATTTAGGTTTTCAACTATGTTGAAGGTTCGTATAGTTAACGCAAAGTTGAAATAACATATGAGATGTTCTGGTTTGTCGAAAAGTACCTGGGAGAAAACGCTCTGCTCTGCAACCGGGAAAACTTTCTGAAGGTAAATCAGGAAAACTCGTACACCATGGGAGATAATCAGGATAACTTCAAATAGACCAGCTGAAAAGTATTCAGAAGAGTTTTTTTTTTTTTTTTTTTTACCATGAAGTCTCATTTTTTAAATTTGAGAATCATTATTTTGAAGATAGAAAAATAATTTTTCTTTTCTTTTAAGTGATCTATTAAAATAAAGTATAACAGGTTATCATAGTGATGCGTTACAAGATTGAAATGATAACCTCGCCTTTTTGGTTTGTCGCTCTATGGTCATTTTGAGCACACTTTGTGTTAATTAGACCACGACCTACAGTTTAAAGTGGATTCTGAACAATTCACAAACATCCATGCCCCCACCACGAAAGACCATAGTGCTAGCCAATTGGCCATCAGACCTTTCAAGTGTTGTCCAACAAATTTATTATTTTATGTATTGACTTTTTATTCTAATTAAGACTTGCAAGAGCAAAGTTGTTCTAATGCATCTGGCAGTACAGAAACAGTTAATCTTTATGCCATAAGCAGGGGCTGCCCCTCTATTACTCATTTAGCACTACCCTGGGGGCACACGTTGCTTGAGGATATGTTACGGGAGCGAGTATACCCCCGCAACGCTCTTCGATCCTATTAGCCCTGGACCTACGATTTAAAGTGGATTCCGAACCACTGCAAACATCCATGGCACCACCGGGTCTCAAACCCTGTGGTACCGGGTGCCAGAGCGTTAGCCACTCGGCCATCAGGCTACTTCAAAAGCAAAGTAAAAACGATACACAAATCACTCACAAAAACAGTTTTACAAACTAGTCATTGAAATGTAAAAAAAAAATAAATAAATAAAAATAAATAAATAAAAAAAAAATTGTAATAAATAACTCTTTAATGGATTTTCCCCTGAAAGGAAGTTATAAATGAAGTTCAAGAACACAGTGAATAATACTTCTGCATTTAACTAAATTCAAATTAATATTTCTTTTTTAAAAAAATTAAGAAATAAATTAGAAACTTACTTTTAAAAAATGAAAATTTGAACGCTTACTTTAATAAATAAAAGAAAAAAAGTTTTTGATAATATTTTATAAAAGATAAAAAAAATGCCTTATAATGCTAAATCATAAATATAATTGCTACTTTATAAATGTAATAGTAATCACAAAAATGCGACTTTAACAACTTAAATGCGATTCCATTCCATTCGAGTGAAATTTTGATCTAAGGATTTTTTTAATGTTCTCCATATGTGCCATAAGAACAAAAGAAAACGCAAATTTTGGTTGTTATCAAAAAACATAGTTGTTGTTACATAGTAGTAGATTGGTATGTTTAGTTGTTAAACCTACCAATGTTGGCTTTAGCCTAGGGCCTCAAGATTAAGAGGGGCCTACATTTGAATTGTTAGCAAAATTAGAATTACACTATTCTAAAAATACTAAAACACTGAATAGAAAATACGTAGAAATTCTACCCATATAAATAATAAACAAACATAATAAGTAATTTACAAACTTAAAAAGGGGAGGTGAAAGGGCCTCATCAGTGAAATAGCCTATTGCCACTTTTCATCTAAATCCGGCCCGGCACACATACTGGTTGTCGTATATTCATAGATGAATCCGTATTCGCGTAGTGGTCTTTGTTTTTCGGGGAGCACGTCACTCGTAAATACTCCACAAAATGTTCTTTTAATTTTAGGATCGCTGTGTGAAGTTTGAATATAAATTCAAGCCTTTTGTCAATTTCGGTAACCGATTGCGTTTCCTTATAGACCAGGGGTCTCCAAACTACGGCCCGCGGGCCAAATCCGGCCCGCCAATGTCATCCATCCGGCCCGCGACAGCGAATAGCTTATTGTTGCTGTAATAAGTTGGATAAAAAAAAAACAGAATGATAATAACTCGGTCTTATTTATTTGCTAGCTAAAGCTTAATCACAAGCATAATGAGCAAAAAATTTAACTTAAGCATAACAACTAACAAACAATTGAAATGAATCCCACTAACATTATAAACTAGTGAACATACCTCGGTAATTATACCTACCTATTTCCGCTTTTAATCACTAGATGTCGTCAAGTGTCACGGTCGTATCGATACACACAATAGTAATTGTAGTAATTGAATCAGCGTAGTTAGCCAGCGCATGCTCGCTCAGAGCGCGTACTCGGTGACTGGTCTAGAAATTATAGACAATGGCAGAAAAATGAAAACGGTTTTGGCCCTTGGTAATCACTGGAGTAAACAGTACGGCCCTAAGGCTGGAAAGTTTGGAGACCCCTGTTATAGACTAATAACGTGACCGTTTCCGGAATAAATTCATCGAATTTTAAATGAATCGATATATATGTATCACGGCTTCGAGAGACATGCAAACAAGTGTCGCCTTTGAATCCCTCATTCTTGTTGTGCTGAGCAAGATCCGTGAACAAACCTAAATAGTTTCGCGCATACAGATCGTTCTTACGAGAAGGTGGGTAGGCCGTCATCGGAATTTGAACTCAGTTTTCAGATTAAGAAATATAACTTAGATTAAAATTCTTGAAATTGAAATGATCCTTATTTTTGAATTCCCGTCAAATGCAGAATTAGAAACCTAACCTAGAATCATTCGTGAAGCAAGAATCCCATTTACAGCGTTTGAATAATAACACTTTTCAGTCCAGAACTCAGAGGGAAAGTTTTCGTTTCGATTCGTGTGATAAGCATTTGAACTAAAGATTGTTCTGAGACTTTTTTTTTTATGTGCAACTAGAATTGAACTGGAAACATCGGCCTTTCTGATAAAGAGACTTATATTTTCGATGTGAAGTACCTGATAAGTACCGTGTTTAGCTAGGACAGCGAATTCTCCTTTTTCTTTCAACAAATGCGCTCGAATCGTTGTTCCGCCATTGAATAGCCTAGACTGTGTTCCTAAATCTGTGTGAAGAATTCCATCATCGTCATCACCGTAACTGGCTCGACAGCCCCTTCCTTAAAAGATCCAGCCAGGCTGTTTTCCTCTTGACCGCGGAGCTCCAGTGTTTGATCTTAATAACATTGAAATCAGAATAACTTTTTTACTTTGATACAGAGGACGTATGTTCCAAAAATCAAATCTCAGGTCCATTAGTCGTTTCCTGGTCTTTTCCCATGGAGGCAGTCCGACTATGTGAAGAATTCCATACATATCAAAAATACATATACCAAACACATCCCATTTTTCACACGTTCCATCAAACACAAATTCTTTCCAGCGGCTTCTAGATCCGAGTCATCAAATTCTCCAGTGGTATCCTTGCAGAACATGCCGGCACGCAAAAAAATTCTTTTGCGAGGATTCTGAGCGAAACAAAGCACTATGAATATTAAAAACTTTGATATTAGTAAATTTATATATTTGAACATTAAAGACTTCATAAACATAATTACTCACAGAAAAATATTCGACGAGAATTTTTGCTTGAACATCCATAAAGATATGAATCACACATCTCCTAATCCCGCTACGGGGAACTCAATGCTATTGATATCCGAAATAGAAGCAACTGGGTGTACCGGAAAATCGGTGAAACGTCCATGAGGTATGGCATCCTTATTGTTGACGCGATACGCTTTACAGACACTGTTACAATCTCCATCGAGTCTCCTCGTTTCTGAAAGCAGCGACTACAACGGAGGCTAACAGCGGATTCAGAACCCGCCGTCCTCCAAGCGTTATTTTTTATTGAGCTCCAAATTTTGGCTCCATTCGAATAAATAACTCTTGAACAGGTTTTGCAAAATGCTGCTGACTCATTCTGCAACTTTTGATTGAATCAAATTTGGTAAAACTCCGTCGTGCGATTTGGGTTGGTTTGGTTTAGGGTTAGATCGGGACCTACAGTTTAACGTGGATACCGAACCACTCACAAACATACATGCCACCGCCAGGAATTCGAACCTGAAGCCTGTGATACCAAAGGCCAGAGCGCTAGATGTGTGATTTGGGAGGGCAATGATGTTACTACAAACAGATGTTGTAACTTTATCAGTGGATGATTCATTTATCCTGCTCTCTTTTTCAGATGTCCCTCTACATATTGTAAAAATCTACTGCTTGGTTTTTTTTTTTAATAGATAAGACTTTAATTTTTCATAGGAATAAAAATCTCTTTCATGGGATATGTTATCGGCTACGCTGATTTCAAGAGGAATGCGAGGTTAATAATTTCAAAAAAATGAAATTGAAGGTTGCATTTTTATTTTGTTTAGAAGGTTTTGCTTGCAGTGACGCGTTTTATCTGAAAAGCCTTAACAAGTTCTTCTTACAGTGTTGTATGTACAGTGTACACGGATTTTCATTGAAAAATAACAATGACACAAAACTAAACTCAAAAGTTTGATGTAAATTGTTTCGACGTAAACTGTCCTAGCATTCGACAGTTATGATTTAAAAAGAGATATTTAAATTAATTTTAAAAATAATTAAATATTTAAAGACGTTTAAATTTTTTTTAATTAGTCTATAGGCGCTTAACATTTTTCCAGTGAGTAAATTGTACAAAAAAAAAAAAAAAAAAAAAAAAAAAAAAATTCATATTGTTAATTCGAAAAAGTTCTTTTAGAACTTTATTTTTACTTTTTTTCTTTTCTTATACAAGATAGAGAATATTCCATTCTTAGAATATGGTAATAAACAAAACAAAAAAAATCATTAAATGAAATTTTTAAGGTTAAATTAATTATAACGCAGCAGCTGCAGTTCATTCTTTGTGAATAAATATTTTATTCTTTATATGGCAACTGTTTATGCCATACTTCTTTGGTGTGTTGAGTTATTTTCATTTATTTCCTTCTATTTCTGCTTTAAAAACTAGGAACACTGCCACACTCGTCAACAAATGTGGTTAACATCATTAAATAATTCTAATACTAAAACTCCAATGAATTACAGTTATCTGTAAACGAAGAAAATGGTTCACGCACTCACAACTTTAGAACTGTGTTAATTGATTGTGTGTGAGTCAAACTGTGTCAATCATTTGAAATTGTCATCAATTTGAAATTGTAATGAAGGCCCCCTAAAAAAACGACACCCAGTGACCCATATTCGCCGGAGTTGTGAGGGTACGGGACTTTTAAATATGTGTACACGGATGCATGTTAAACGCGTCCATATTTGAATGCGTGAGTTGTGAGCGTCACACGTGGCCCAATTGCAACGTACGCAGCTAACTGCAGTAAAACTGAGGATTGAGGACCGCTGCAGGCATTGTTGTAGTTCTTGCTTTCAGAAAAGAAGAGTCTCGATAGAGATTGGGCCAATGAGTGTGAAGTATCTCGCCTGGTGGGAATATTCCGGGTTTTTCCCCATACTGCTCGCATATGCATTGCAAAGTCTTCCAGAAAAGCTTTGACCTCCCCTCAACTCCCGTCGATGGGCTGTCCTTGGTATACATGAGGTATACCCATGTTCCACCCTCATCTTTTCAACTGTTAAGGAACTGCGTAACACTATGTCCGGATTGGTTTGGTTTGTTGCTCTACTGTCATTTTGTGAACACTCTATACTAATTAAAGAGGAACCTACAGTTTAACGTGTATTCCGAACCCCTCACAAACATCCATGCCACCGCCGGGATTCGACTCTGAAGCATATGGTTTCAAAGGCCAGAGCGCTAGTCCATTGGCCATCAAACTCTCAATTGACTTTGAAGATTGAGGGTTATGAACAGGGATCTCAGTAGTTTGAGAATGAGAATTTCTGAGTGCTGCAGCGAAATTTAAATTAGCAGAAGCCTGTGGTACCAAAGGCCAGAGTACTAGCCAATTAGCCAGCAGGCCGGCCTAGGTCCGGAGGTGAAGTAATAAATAAGTCAGTGGTTCAATTGAAAAAAGTTGTTATTAAGGTGGGAAGTTACAGTTAATGCGTTATTTTAACTTATTACATTACTCGATGTAATATTAAAGAGTTTTTGCATAACGTTTTTTTATCGCCCAGTATATTTTTCTCCCTAGCGCGCATGCTCATAGGAAATTGCGCGTGCGTATCTGTAATAATGTTTCCTATGAGCATGCGCGCTAGGGAGAAAAAATACCCGATGATAAAAAAACGTTATGCAAAAACTCTCTATTATCTATAAAAGACAATAATATTATTTTTTTCTGTTTAATACTAAAATATTTCAAAATAACATCAAAGGAAAACAGTTGTCCGATGTTGAACTGTCATCAACTGTATCCAACTATTGAATTCATTGAGCATTTTTATCAAGATAATTTAAAGCAGCAATTGAATGAACGCTTTATTTGCCATATTTGTGATCATTGTACCCTGAGCCAAGCATGCAATCTACAATAAACAAATCGCAAATTTAAAATTAAAAAAAAAAACAGCTTTCAAATGAGATGCAATCTACATATACAAATAAAAATATTCCAATGAATTTTTCTAACATTCTGTAAACAATCGTGCTTGATTACAAATTCTATTTCTTTGAAAAGAATCGAGATAGCTTAATAAAAAAACCGAGCATGGCATCACGACAGACATGCTGCAATTGTATTTTAATAAATCCGAAAGCTAAATATTCTGGAGCGTAGAGGCACAAATGAGATAAGAAGTAGAGGAATAAAACTAATGGATAAGTAGAAAAACAAGTGAATAAAGAATAGCAGAGCGTATTTATAAAACACTAACATTTCAGTGGTGGCCTCTCCTCGAAACGTAAACAAACGATGATGTCTCAAGTTGAAGCCTCTCGATCAATTTTCACCATAAAGACGACTTGCGCCGGTCAGTTCGTTTCTGGAATATTCTAAGTGAGTATTCGTTTTGTTTGAAACATTTTTTTGAGTTTAAAAATGCATAATTTTGAAGCAATAAATAACAAATTTCCTTTTCATAAAAATATTGTTTCAGTTCATTTGAAAAATATTTTTCTTTGTCAATTGACAAATTTTAAAATAAATTAAAAAAAATGAGTAATATAAAATTTTTTTTTAAAGTCAATTTCTACTTTTTTTTCCTCCATATTGCAAGAAAGTCATTCATTCATTTTTTTAAGTTTATCTGGTACCCTGTATTGGTAGATACATGCAACTTAAATCTAAAATAAACTAAAAGTAATGAATCAAATTTAGTTAATGTATTAATATTTGCAAAAAACTGTATTCACATCCAGTGTCATCCACTATAAGTTCGAAAAAAATGTATTTGAACTTGAATGGATGGATGAATAAAATGTGTTTTTTGAACTACAGGGAGAGTATGGGTTAGGAGAATGAATAGAGAGGAGTGTGAATAGGGAGCTAATAAAAGGAATTGAATAAATAAATAAACGAAGTCCCTGAGAAACACATAAAAGCAGGAATTTTTAAAACGAAACTAGATTGAAAAGGAATGAAAGCTGTCGTGATGCGTTGAATATGATTTAGTCCAAGGGAGGCCAACCCGCAGGCTGCATGCTGCCCGCCTTGAATATTTTTCAGGCCCGTGAGATTTATAATACTTTTATAAAATATAGTTATTTTACAATGGCTAAAGTAGGGAAAACCAATGTATTAAGCAAATGCATTCTGTGTGCATCCCTATATTCAAAAATGAACTGCCGAAATGATGAGAAAAAATTAACTTTGATTTTAAACTAACATTCTTGCGAATATAGGGCAGATATTGTCTGTTTTATGTATGAGTTTACAGTTATGAGTTCGCAGAATAATTAAATTATATTCTTACGAAATTATTCTTATATTATATTTAATAAATGTTCTCATGACGCGCGCTCGTTTTGGAACATCTAATACAACAGGTTCTATGTTTCACTTTAAGTGACCTCAGTGGCGCAGTGACCATCCCTAGATACGCACAGTTGATTGTTGATAGCAGAGCAAACCAGACTCTTAGATGAAGTTGTTAGCGCTTTTGGTTTAATTTACACCTGCGAATCGTTTTTTCTTTCTTTCTTAAATGAAATGGACCGAATGAACCAAAGCACATTCAAACTTAACGGACGCTCACCTGCAACACCCGTTACGATGTGCAAATACCCAAATTGAGATGGATTTGCAAAAGCTGGTTGACGGAGGGCAGAAACAAATATCGCACTAGTGAAATAAATATTTTTGAATGATTTCATTTTTTTATTGTGTTTATATATTTTTTATATTTCATTTTTAGTGTTCTGTATTTCTTTACAATGGTATAATTATTATACGTTTAGTATAATTATTATTATATTTACATGCAAGAATAATAATAAACACAAAAATACTAACTCATTATTTTTCAATTTTTCACTCCAAAAAATGTCTATTATTTATGGGTCTAAATCTAATGTGAGAATATATAATTTTATATGCTGCCCACGGAGTTAGGGTGAATTTCCAAAGTGGCCCGCAAGATCGTTCGGATTGGCCACCCCAGGTTTAGTCCATCTATTAAAACCATGTCTCATCTCTGCTATTAAGAATATCAGATAGTAAGCAACTAGAAAATATATTTTAAAAAATTGTTTCACAAAGTGAACGTGTTCTATGAATAATATATTCGTGGAAATTGGTTGATATTTTCCATTTTATATTCATTACAAAAGTTAACTATAATTTCGTAAGATTTGATGCATTTACGTTTAATTCATATACAGTGAATTTTGTAAGATGACTCTTAATTTTTCATTCCTTAAGCATGTTAAAAAACTTAATTCTCCTTTAAAGTTTTTAAAATTGAATCAACAGTATAAAATAAGAATTTCCGAAGTTTTATTTTTGATGAAGTGCTCTTAAAATATTTTTAAAGAATCGCAACTGTAGCCTTAAAATAAGAAATTGTGACAGTCTTATTAAAGTTATTATCATATATTGCATTGATGTATAGAATTACAGGGTGATTATAACTAAGGTTCCGCTTTGAAAAACGGAGCGGAAAAGTGGCTAGCGCTCTGGCGTTTGGTATCCCAGGTTTCAGGTTCGATTCCTGGCTGTGGCATGGAGGGGCTGGGAATCCACTTTAAACTGTAGGTCCCGGTTTGTTTAGCCCTCGTCTGTACAAGAGGACTATAGAGCGGCAAACCACTTACAAAAGGCTGTAAAAAAATAACCAATCTTCACAATGAGTTCAAACTTGAACTGAAGATATTTGAAGAATATAAAAAATGGCTTGTGGGGATTGACTACTTATTTCGACTTATAGAGGGTTGAAATTAGGAGTAATGGAGGTTTTGGGGTTTGAAGGAAAGGGAACAAACAGTTTTCGAGTTTTGGAGGTTTCCGACTTATGGAGGTTTGACTTAAAGAACTGTACTGTATACTGAACTGTTCTACTGTATAGAGAAAAATTAAAAACAGATACTAAAACAAAATGATTCAAATTTCAGAAAAACTTTTCTGTAATCTGGTTTAATGGTCTAAAGGTTGGTTTAATGTGCACTGATGCTTATGTAAAATATGTATTCATTGTTTAAAAACAGTCTTACGAAACAGTTTAGGTACGCTTTTTTTTTTCTTCGTAAGTTCTTTCTTTTCTTTTTAACTTGCAATATAATTCTGCTGTTCGTAATAATTATTCCATTGTTTACAGACTATTTCGAAATTCGGCTGTTTTCAGTCTTACTTGGACAGAATGAAGAAAATATTGTGAAACAGGGATTAGTTTTTCCTCCAAAACAAAACTCAATGCAAGTGCTATTTCTACTAACGTGCAACATCTGATCAGGTATCAATTGCTATAACATGAATAAATAAGCTTGTATATATATGTTCTTCTCAAATAATGCATCCCAAAATTCTTCGCTTTATAATTAAGAGTAAATAATTTTAAAGAGTGAAATAATTTTTCTGGGAAAATATCAAAATTCTCCAAGTGGCTTAAAATCAACTAAAAAAATGTAACAATTACTTAGCAGTGTTATTTCACTTTTTTTATTTGTTGAAAAAAAATTTTTTTTTAATGGATTTCATCAAAACGCTTACTGAAAAACAAAATGTTTATTTTAAATATTTCTTCTTTATTAATTTTTAAGATATTTGTTGGGAAAAAAAATGCTGGTACTTTTTAGGAAACATTTTTACTTTACAGTAATACGTTTCGTTATAAACCCGCCAGGAAAAAAAAAAGAAATAAAAGAAAAATTCATATTTTTTTGTATAGATTTCGAAAGCAGCCTTCATAAAAACACTGATTACGTATTTGTCATTACTGGACTTTGCGACTGCACTATCTCGGACTATCAAAACTATCTCAATTCACGAAATGCAATCGGCGATCGCTACTGTTTTAAAATGTCTTAACAATAACACGAACAAAAATATTTTTATTTTATTTACATCCATGGTAACTCGTTCGTTTTGAAAAATTTCATTTCTTTTAATGTTTTCAAATAGGCCCATCTGCATATTTATATAAATGTGATAATTACAATAATATAAATTAATAGAATTTATATTATAAGCACTATAGCAAATACCTTTCGAAGAAGAATTTAAAAGGTAATTTTTTTTTCATTTAATATTTCAATTTGGTTTAAAGGGACACTGTATGTGAAGGCGAGGGTATTAGACGCCATGACCATGGCACCTTCTTTCCCACTAGATGGCAGCACCATCCCCCTTACTACTTGGCACGATAACTAGATGGCGCTTGAGTTGCTAGAAGGAGCGCACGACTCCGGTGTCTGGGAGTAGAGTACAACTACATCTGTGCTGTTGGGGTCTGATCCCACAGGTATCGGGTTCGAATCCCGGCTGTGCCATGAATGTTTTTAGTGGTTCGGAATCCTCTTTAAGCTGTAGGTCCCGGTCTCATATGACCGTAGAGGGCCACTGAGCACAATCAGACTTCTCACCCACATCATTCTCAAATTGTAAAGGAACAACTCAGCTCTAGGCACAGCGACGTAGTAGTAGATGTGTTAATTGCTTATTGTGTAATTGTTTTGTATGTGTGTGTCCTAATTAAATATTGTTTTGTGATTGTACCTGAATATTTAATCCTCCGTGATGCTTCACCCCTTCCCATATATGGAATTTTTTACTATATATATTTTGTATAAAGTGTTAATACATATTTTTGAAAAATTTCAACTTCGTAAAGGCCTCAAATGCCACGCTTCTTAAAAGCAATAATAATAATGATAAATAGATAAATAAATATTTAATAAAGTAAGAAGAGGACTTTTTGAAAAATATATTTTTATTGGCTGTTTCATTTTTTGTTGGATAAATTCAGAAGATAAATATTGATAACTTTTTTTTATATTTTATTATTATTATTATGCTGATTGGCATTCTTAATTTAAAATTATCTTTACTCAAAATTTCAACTAAATTTGATTATTTTTAGTTTTTATCGGCCTTGATTAATTAAGTTATAAAATTTACGAATTACTTTCGTAAAAAAAAATTATATATGACATCGAATATGTCTATCAGTAGTTGTACTTGTAACGATTCAAATGTTTTGTTCTAGATAATTCAGAATTGAAAATGTGTCAGTCTGCAAAATCCGAAACAGAGCATGGCGAAGCGACAAAGAAAAACATTTCTTCATCCATGCTACCGAACCCTCCGATCATGTCCAGAATCCGAATACTGAAAAATCTCATCATTCTTTGCCTGGGTTTTTTTTTACTCTTCACTTCCTATCAATCCCTGGCGAATCTTCAGAGCACTCTCAACATCGAAGGCGACATCGGCATCGTGTCCCAAAGTGTCATCTACGTTTCCCTAATCATCTCTTCGTTACTTCTTCCCAAACTCATCATCAGAAAACTCGGTTGCAAGTGGACGCTGGTCCTGAGCACTCTCACCTACACCCCTTACATCGCCGCCAACTTCTACCCCTCCATGTCAACACTGGTGCCGACCGCCGTTCTAGTAGGACTCGGAGCTGCACCCCTGTGGTCCGCCAAATGCACTTACCTGAACGAAATCAGCGTCCTGTACGCGGGCCAGACGTCAGAGACGGCTGATGTCGTGACGGCTCGATTTTTCGGCGTCTTCTTCATGATCTTTCAGAACACCCAGATATGGGGGAACTTGGTGTCCTTTCTTGTGTTGAAACCAGGACTTGCGGTTGGAGAAGACGGTGGTGAGTTCTCAAACGTCACCTCCCTTGCGATGTTTGCGATCAATGATTCTTCTGAAACGAGTGTCGCCGATGTGGTGTGTGGCATTAATTTCTGTTCGGGAATCAACGAGAACTTGTTGCCACCGAGCAGCGAGAAAAGATACATGCTGACCGGGATATTCGTGGTTCTATCGATACTTGCTGCTGTGGCAACGGCTTTATTTTTAGATCCGATTCATCAGAAGAAGGAAGACGACGAAGAAGGCCTGGTTTCCCGGATAGCGGCGACCATCCAGCACCTCAGGAAACCGAACCAGATTCTGTTGGTGCCCATCACCATATTCAGCGGCGTTGAACAAGCTTTTATTTTAGGAGATTTTTCTAAAGTAAGCATTTAAATTAAATATAATAATGATAAATTAAAATCTAGTAAGTAATTCATTATCATAGTAATGTTTATGAACCTGACAAAGATCTTTTAAAAATTAGTAATTATTCTCTCTAATATTTCAACAGTGTTTTACCTTTTTTTATAATTGTTTCTAATAATTTTGTTTCATTACTCATGATCCGAATTTACACAAACCGTTGTAGATTTTAATCAATTATTATAAAATTATATGCCTATAAAAGCCTCACAAATATTTTATTTACTTAAATAATCAGGGAGAGTAATAAATAATTATTTAATAATTAGAGAGCGTTGGGAACTTAAGAGCGTTTGAGGAGGAAAAAACAGGGACCACAAGAATGGTAAAACTCCTCACTGAAGCACTTAATTGCTTTAAATATTGCATATCGTTTTTAAATCAGTTCAATAGTTTTTAATATTTTAAAGTTTACCGATAATAGTAGTGGCGCCCTCTAGCTGCAAACAGGTTAACAACACATATTTCCAAAGCGTTTCGATCACGCCAAAATTTGCCTGGTGGTCCCTATTTTTATCGGGGAACGTCTGGAAAGTCCGCGGTAGGTGGCATAAGGATAGGTCTTGCATTAGAATGATTAAAAACATATGACAGGCGTGCACATTCTAAAAAAAGGTTTTTATGCACTCATTGGAAAGAAGTTTGGTTACGATTGGTTAACTTTTGTCAGTGGTTTCCGTCTTCGAATATGGAAGTGGATTACAGGAATTTAATGCTTTTCTTTTACAGAAGAGGGTCAAATGCCACAAAAAAGAGGCAAACAAGATATGCACTGTTTATGGCAAAGATACTACAACTGAAAGAACCGTGCGGAAGTGGTTTAGTAAAAATAATTTGAGTGATTCCATCCTGGTGATAATCAAGAATCCTTAAAACACCAGAGTAAAATCACATTAAAACATTAGTAGAGAATAAGACACTTGAATTAGCAGAAATATCCAAAATCCACAATAATTTTATTAAGTTCGGCAACATAAATCGTTTTGATGCAGGAGTTCCACATGATTTAGTGCGAAAATCCGGTGGATGGCATTTCCATTTGCGACTCTCTCTACAATTCCATTTTGAAGAAAGTAGTGGGGGATAATGTTAAGCGAAAAAGGTCTTGAGGAAAGAAGGACTGAACCACTTTTATCGGGTCTTCATACTTTTTTCCTACATCAAACTGTAGCAATATTCGCCATAAGAACTCCTAGCAGCCCAATAAAATTTAGCCCTGGTAAAGTTTCCAGAGTTAAAAGTCATAAATCAAGTGCAGTTCATGTTGTCAAATGTAAAAAGTCCATGTCTCTTCGT